>JARYGA010046779.1:0-60659 GCA_030545235.1 Helianthus tuberosus | reverse complement strand
AACAGGCTAGATTATGTTCTAATTTTATAGAAATTACACAAAGAGTCTCTGTAGAATATTTATCCCTATAGAATACTTTAAAAAATTGATTTACACAATTGAACCCTTAAAGTTTCTATTGTATACCAGAATTTAATTATTATCTGTAAAAGGACAAAAATACCCTTGAAATCAGTTAAAAATAAACAAAGGTTAGTGTTAGTACCCCAGCTTGTTACAAAATTGAAAGTTAATACATCAGATTGTTATTTTAAACTATTAGTACCTTAGGTTGTTACTTTGCATAAACCACAGGGACTAACGGTGTAATTAACTCTAAAAACAATAAAAACGCCGCGTATTTATCAAACGCCAAAAAATGGAAAGGTGATGTGACACGCGTTTAAAAAAGAAATATGAAAGGACAAAAAAGCCCCTCCGCCCTTCTCTATGTCGCGTGACACGTGTTGGGCCAGGATGCGTTCTCACCATTCTCACACTTTCTCACACTTTCTACTGTTTTCTCCTGATCCCGTTTCTATATATATATATATATATATATAGAGGCCGGTTATCATACAAATACTCTAATCGTACATTATGTACGCGTCGTCTACAACTGTCGGATCATCTTCCTTAAACAACGCGTTTTTCTATTAAATTTATCAACATAGGATTCATAAAAAGAAACCACCAAGGTTAAAAACGTCAAATTTAAGATCAAAACACCTGATAACGGCAAACAAAACCTCAAAAATCATAACGAAAGATCCTAAATCAAAACCAAAAACGAAATTATAACAATTAACAAAAAATCGATCGATTCTTATTCACCAAAACGATCGATTCCTATTCACCAAATTCTTTTGAGAAAATGAACTTCTGATGAATTTAGAAATTCTGTATGCACTGACTATAGAAGAATATGATACAGTTTGTCAAATCATGTGCGAAAACGTCGACAATACAAATGCAAATTCGGTATAAAAAAGAATTCTTTGACATTTCATATAGTTTGCGAATTCATGGGATGCATGTGCGATATCAGTAAAAAAGTTAAGAATTCTTTGAGATTTCATATAGTTTGCGAATTTCAGGATAATGCACATGCGTTTTCAAACCCTTACAAAATCTCTTCATAGTTTGCGATTTCAGGTAAATTACACATGCGATATCATAGAAAAAGATATTTAAATGTTTGTTTCTTACAGTTTGCGAATTACTTTCGAATCAAGTGCGATTTCGAATCAGGAAGAGTGCAAAAAAAAACTTAAAAAAAATACTTTGTAATAAAAATACAAAAAAAAAAAAAAACTACTAATCTTAAAAACTAAAAATGATATTATTTTATATACAAAAACTTAATTTATTAACGATGTGACTATAATTTGACATGTAATGATGAATTTTACAATGAATACTACTGAACTTACCACCCTACCTATATAATAAATTTACTATATTTATATAAAAAACCTTGATAACTACCTTCCATATTAAGACATATAAGACCAAATAAAACACACACAAAAACACAGATAACAAAAATGGCATCTGAAGATATAGAAAAAATCAAAACCATTGCAATCAGAGAGCTATTTTCAAGCACTGATGTCACCTCTTCTCATCTGATTCTTGATGTGCAGGGCAAAATCCTTGAACAAATCAAGAACAATCAAGAAGTATGGGAAAAGCTACTTCAAGAACCACCATCAATATTCAGAGACAGAGCTTTGGATCACCTAAAGGAGCAATCTCGATCTGATGACTTGGCCTTCTCTTTCCTAACAGATGCTCTGAACACTGTGAAGGAGAAGATGAAGTTCAGCTCTTCTGAACGTGACAAAATCATTTCTTCAAGTAACTAATTTATATTTTTAATCCTTTTGTGGTTGTGGCTGTGTTAGACAATAACTATTATTTTGGATATATGTTTTGAACAAATCTTATGCTTTAATATAATTTAAAATCACATGAATGAATTAGGGATCTTTGCCACATTAACATAAAAAAAACAAGATAACTCAAAATCGCATGTATTAAAGGATAAATCGCATGTGAAAAATCATATAAATAAATATAAACTGATGCATATAAAATCGCATGTTTATAATACTAAAATCGCATGTGAAAAATGATATACATAAATGAATATAAAATCGCATGTGTTCCGTGTAAATTCGCATTTACATTTAAAAAAACATTACTCATCCTCGTCATCTTCATCTCCAGACACCTCTTCCCACTGATCTTCTTCGGATCCATCATCACTAATGTAATCTTCAAAGTCATCTTCCTCTTCGTCGTCTTCACCCTCATTGTCTTTGTCTCTCAAACCATCTTCAATCTGGACACCCTTCTTCTTCTTTTTTTGCTGTTTACCTTGTTGTTTGGCTTTCAGCTCCTCGCAAGTCCGAATGTCATGACCTTTTACATTGCATACACTACATGTCCTTGACCTTTTCCCTTTGCGGCTGATCATTTGTTCCTTCTTAGATAAAATCCTTCTATGCGAGCCGCGGCCTTTGTTTCTTATACCAGCCGACACACGAACAGTAGGGGGAGCATTAGTTACTGGTTGTTGATAACCAATCAACTTTGAAAATCGGTCAAATTTTGGATCAAGTTGCTTGGTTATGCGACTCTGATCAACTCTTTCTTTAAGCTGCATCATTTGATCCCTCACTAAAACAAGTTGATCAAGGTCGGAAATCAAATTACTAACCAAATACTCCCCTGTATGAATGATTTCACGAGCAATCCGTTTAGCCTTGTGTTGCACATCCTTACCACCAATATTTAGATTATACTTCACATTTAACTCATTGGGCACCACATCCTTCGTCCATCTCTTCGTAACATATTTGTTTGGAATTTCTTTAACACCAAACATCTTGAAAAAGAAATAGATGTGTTTACATAGCAGCCCATACTGCTCAAAACGCAAACAGCTACACTGTGCAGTTACATCATTTTCAAGATTCTTGAACCACACCTAGCAAAAATAACCAAAAAAAAATAATAATAATAATAATAAGATTTAAAATCGCATGTATAAAGATAACAATTTCGCATGTTTAAATAATCATGTAAGTAAGTAAAATTAATATCGCATGTGGAACATAACAATTTCGCATTTCTAAAAAGTTAATGTAAAGTAAATAAACTAAAATCGCATATGTAATGTAAAAAATTCGCATATCTAAAAAAAACATGAAAAATACCTCCAATAAACCATCACCATGTGCTTTAAAGTCCTTCAACAATATTCTGATACGTGGACCTTCAACTTTGGTGTCCATCGGCAAACATTCGGAAATTGTTCCATGAATCTCTGATTGCTGATCAAAAAATATAGACCTGGTGTAGATCTTAGCAGCATCTTTTTCCAATGTAGTTCGACTCCAATCAGCTGGCTCAGTATATCTTGAAATATGATCATTTTTTCTATGATTGAACCTTTGAACATCCATTGCCCCATCAAAATGATTCATAAACTCTACGAGTGTAAGTTGTGAATTAGCAACCTGACAAAAAAAAATGGTTCTCACTCTCTGATCTTGAAGTTGTTCTCATAAGACCTGACATTGGCTCATGCCGGTAAAAAGCCGGAATCCACATGGATCTCATCCCAAACATATCATCAATCCATTTGTTTTCAGTAAGACCAAACTCAATCATCACCAACTTCCACTGTCTCTCGAATTCTTCGGGCTCAATCGAATCGGTCCAAACAATGTCGCACATCCTCCTTTTAAACTCATCATTATTGCACAACTCGTGCCCAACCTTTAACAATAAATGCATTTTATATCAGTCTATTACAAAAAACTATAATAATAAAAAATAACACCAACAAAAACACAAAAATGTTGCATGCTCTACCTTATCTGCCACTTTTTTCATTATGTGCCACATACACAATCTGTGTCTGCTAATAGGGAAAACCTCCTCAATAGCCTGTTTCATAGCAGGGTCTTGATCCGTCACTACAACATTAGGCTGCCGACCAAATGACTTTAAAAATGAATTTAGAAGCCATTTATATGATTCAATACTCTCTGATGCCAACAACCCAGCTGAGAGTGTTACATTCCGACAGTGGTTGTCAATGCCTGTGAACGGAACAAACACCATCTTGTACCTGAACAACAAATGCGAAATCACATTTATTATATGCGAATTAATAAAAATCAAATGCGAAACCAGGGGGAAAAGGCATGCGATATATTCAACACCACTCTGTTGTCTACACTTGCGATATTGAACCCTCATTAGCAGACAAAACATGCGAAAAATCAGTAACAAAACATGTTTGTCTTTGAAACAGTTACCTGTTTGTCTTGAAGGTTGCATCGAACGATATCACATCGCCAAATTCCATATAGTTAAGCTTGCATAAACCATCAGCCCAGAACAACCCAGTTAAACGTTTGCCATCATCAACAGAGTATTCAAACGAATAATCAGCTAAATATTCTTTTTTGTCAGTCATCCTATTTATAACCATGTCAGCGTCATACTCTCCTATATAGCTGTTTATTCGCTTCCTAAAATTTTTGCAATCATCAACCGTGGCACCAACGTTCTCGAAACCACCATAACGTTTCCTCATTATATGGAAAGCTTTGACAGGACCAAGGTTTAAAGTGCCTAGTTCCCATACCATCTCCTCCTGGACATTTGACAATTGTCTGTAAGCTGGGAGCATGTGAATGTCATTTTGACAAACAAACTTATGGTTATGACCATCAACAAGTCTCTTGACTGTATATAATCTACCGTCCACAGTGCAAATCATAAGTTGAGCTTTGCATCCGGTCCTAATAGTCCCCCTGTTCCTTGTTTTGAATTGCTTTTTTGACTTGGAATTATCATCAATACACACAGGCTTATGTCCCTCTTTAGAACAAACAAAATACTTAGTTTTGATTATACCACCGCTGTATACTTCGCCACCTTTCCGAATAGAAAAACCAGCTAACTTAGCATATGATTGATAAAACGCATATGCTTGTTCAATGGAGATAAATTGCATTCCAACAACAGTGTAGCTGATGCCTGAACCTCCGGAGTGTAAACCCTTTCATCTACATGAATCAAAATAAAAAAAACATAAAAAGTCATATAAACCACATGCGAATCATCTGATCAATACATGCGAAATTATGATATTGATTAATTGAATTACATGTGCGATTTATTACATAATCAAATGCGAAATTACAAAAAAAAACAAACCAAATGCGAATTGTAAAGAGTAATAACATGCGAAGTTAAACATGTTGTTCTCAAAAAAATACAAAAGTGTAATCAAACATTCAAACTACAAAAACAGCTACAACAATGCTACGATTAAACAAAAAACAATTATACGAACAATTTAGATATCTGAATTAACATAATTACCAATAGAAATCTCGTTTGCAGCACTTGAACCTGGAATTGGAATTGGATTTGCAGGTCGCGGATTTAAAACATCCTCAATCGAAACTCTCTGATAAGCAGATAATTGAGCATGATCACCGATCGGTCGATTTTCTTCAAAATCATATTCTGTTCGTCCAGTGCTACTCTGTGGATCCATCGAAAATAGACAAATTGAATGAAACCCTATCACGTACGAACGAAAACTGCAGATTGTGAATTATGGAAAATTTGAAACTGATTTGAATAATAATTACCGGGATATCAGTGTAACGAACTTCTCGCTGAATGAATGAAGAGACGAATTTGCCCTCTGATGGTTAGGTTAATTGTCTGATTTAACCTTCTTAAACACAACTGAATCAGGACACGTGTACGGCTCACAATATAGCGTACATAATGTAGGATAACCATATTTGTACCATACTCTTTACCTATATATATATATATATATAGGACAAAGATCCGTTAGGAACCACTCCTTATTGCGAGAACCGTGAGAACCAATGTGAACACAACCAAAAATACCTAAAAATAGCTAAAAAACACACAATTTTTTTAATATTTTTTATAAAAAAAATCGCTACTTTTAATAGCGAAAAAAAAAAGTTTTTTTAATTTTTAAAAAAAAATATTTTTGGCTACTTAAAGTAGCGATTTTAACTTACAAAAAAAAAAATTTTAGATTGTTTCTTGATTTTTTTAGATTTTTTTTTTATTTTTTAGGTTTTTTTGGGAGTTTAGTTTTTAGCATTTTAGCTTGGGGGGGGGGGGGGGTTAGGTTTTTTTTAGGTTTTTTGGGGGTTTTAGTTTTTAGCATTTAGCTTGGGGGGGGGATTAGGTTTTTTTAGCTATTTTAGGTTGTGTTCACATTAGTTCTCACGGTTCTCGCAATAAAGGTGGTTCTCGCATGAACCTTACCATATATATATATATATATATATAGGGGAAGGTTCTATGCAGAACACTAAATATTGCGAGAACACGCAGAACAAAATAAATCACCCATTTTTTCAATCCTAAAAACATAAAAAGTACATGAAAATGTTACAAAGGTAAGATTTGTTGTTTCTCACACTAGAATTCAAAACAAAATATGGAAAACTTTCAATTTTTATATAACCTACACTTATGTAGGTTAAATTACTTACATGTATGTAGGCTATGTGTAGGTAAAAATATATGGTTTTTTATGTATATATAATACACATACGAATGTAAGAAACATAAAATTTTAAAAATATGAGCATTAAATCCCAAAATTTAGTGATTTAGAGTTGTTCTTTTTGTTCTCGCAATAATTAGTGTTCTGTATTGATCCTCATCCTATATATATATATAGGGGAGGGTTCATTGGGGAACACTAAAAAAGTGGGGAACGAGGGAACACTTTTAAAAATTATACTTAACATGTGAAAAGTTATTTTTTTCTAAATTTTTTTCGGCGCTTTTTCTTATAGATACAAGTAGAAACATTTTTAATAAAAAAATCAAAAAATAAAAATATAAAAAAAATGTTTAAAAAACAGTTGTATCTTATAGAATTAACTTAACATGTTAAAAATATTTTTTTTAAATTTTTCAGCGCTTTTCTTTATAAAAAGGAGGAGAAACTAGTCGAATAAAAAAAAACAATTTTTCTGAAAAAAAAAATTTAGCTTTTTTTTTAATTGTTTTTTTTAATATTTTTAGTTTTTGATTTTTTTTTATTAAAAATACTTCTACAAGTATATATAAGGAGAAGCGCCGAAAAAGATTTTTAGTTAAATTTTTAAGAGTGTTCCCCGGTTCCCTACTTTTTTAGTGTTTTCCAATGAACCTCACATTATATATATACATTATATATATACATTTTATATATATATATATATATATATATATATATATAGGGTAGGGCTAGGGAGAAAACCCTAAAAATTTGAGAAAACCCTAGAAAACCCAACCTCCCGACATTTTTTTTTTGAAAAAAATAACAGATGTAATATATTTGTTTTTAAGAGTTTTGGGCAAAAAAAAAAACAAAAAAGCGCCGAAGGATTATTTAAAAAAAAAAAATAAACAAATTTCAGCAACTTTGTTGACTAACATGTGTTAGGCAAAAAATGATGAAACTTGTTTATTTTAAAAAAAAAAAATTCCTTCGGCGCTTTTTTGTTTTTTTTTTGCCCAAAACTCTTAAAAACATGTATATTACATGTGTTATTTAAAAAAAAATGTCGGCAGGTTGGGGTTTCTAGGGTTTTCTCAAAATGGAGGGTTTTCTCCCTATCTTTAGCCTATATATATATAGGGGAAGGTTCAAATGAAAACCACTATTTATTGTGAAAACTCGAAAACTAATTAAAAAAGCCAAAAAAACATATCAATTTTTTTTTTTGCAAATCAATTTTTCGCAGGTTTTTATATATAAAATTTTTTTTGTGTAGTGTACATGTGTAATACTACACATAGGGCCGTTCAAATCGCTCGCCGCTCGCTCGACGCTCGTTCGGAAATTGCTCGGAAAATGCTCGTTCGATTTGACGCTCGGTTGTAAACGAGCCGCTCTGCTCGGTTCGGTTTGTAAACGAGCCAAGCATGAGCAAAGGTCCGCTCGGTTCGGTTCGGCTCGAATTATTATTTTAAGTAGTATATATATACATCTACATATACACATACATCTATAAACATATATATACACACTTACACCTATATATATACACACTTATACATACATATATTCTTAAATATAAATTAAATTTATAGTTTTATATGTACCAATCTATTAGATTTTGGTCAACTATATACAAATTTACAACTATATCTATACGTACTAGACCAACCACGCCAATGAAAAATTAAAATCAAAACTAAAAGTTAAACCCTAAACCAATAAATGATAGTCTGTTCATCGCCTCAATGTTTCATGCCGGTACCCTAATTCGATCGTCTCCCGCTCTCAACGTAATTGTTCGTGCAATATGATCATCGCCTCATCAGCCACAACATTGTTATTCATAAGAAAAATATTATGCCATGAAATGTGCGTGGTTTTAAAGACTTAAAAACTTGAGACCCAACATTGTTACTATCTCTCTCAGCAAATTTAAATTGGGTGACACGTTTGTCCAAATCGCTCGAACTTCGCTCGACGCTCGCTCGAAATTTTTTCTGCTCGAAAAATGCTCGCTTGATTTGATGCTCGGTTTTAAATGAGCCGCTCCGCTCGGTTCGGTTTGTAAACGAGCCAAGCACGAGCGAAGGTCCGCTCGGTTCGGCTCGGCTCGTGAACAGCCCTAACTACACATGTGTTGCTACACATGTGTATGTGTACTACACATGTGTATTATTACACATGTGTAATACAAAAAAAAAAATTTTTTTTTTGAATTTTTTTTTCATATATTAAAACCAGCGATTTTTATAAAAAAATTGAAAAAAAAAATTTGTGTGTTTTTTAGGATTTTTTTAGTTAGTTTTTGAGTTTTCACAATAAAAGTGGTTTTCATTTGAAACATCCCCTATATATATATATATGCTGTAGGGATCCTAAGAGAAGTCCACCCTATTTGAGAAACTTGAGAAGCAATCTGGACCACACATTTTCGCTAAGCAAAAAAAATGCAAAAAAGGGTGAAAAAAAATGCAAATTTTTTTTTTTTGAAAAATTGCAGCTTTTTCTTTAAGGATTAAACTTTTTATTTTTTTTTAACAATTTTTTTTTTTTGGATTTATATACATGTGTATATTGTTAATCTTTTAACTATACATATATGTATATTGTCAATTATACATATATGTATATACATGTTTAAAATTGAAAAAATATGTGTTATAAATCCTAAACCTTATACCATAAACACTAAAGCTAAACCTTAATGTTAAACCCTGAACCCTAAAGCTAAACCCTAATTCTAAACCCTAATGCTAAACCCTAAAGCTAAACCCTAATTCTAAACCCTAAAGCCAAACCCTAATGCCAAACCCTAAAGCTAAACCCTTAATGCTAAACCCTAATGCAAACCCTAAAGATAAAGCTAAACCTAAAAGTTAAAGCTAAACCCTAATGCTAAACCTAAAGCTAAACCCTAATGCTAAACCCTATTGCTAAACCCTAATGCTAAACCCTAATGCTAAACCCTAAAACTAAACCCTAAACCATAAAGCTAAACCCTAAACCCTAATGCTAAACCCTAAATACTAATGCTAAACCCTAAATAACACTTATTTTGCAATTTTAAACAAATATATACATATATGTATAATTGACAATATACATATATGTATAGTTAAAAGATTAACAATATATATACATGTGTATAAATCCCAAAAAAAAAATTAAATCCTTAAAGAAAAAGCAGCGATTTTTCCAAAAAAAAAAAAATTTGCATTTTTTTTTACCTTTTTTTTGCATTTTTTTGCTTAGGGAAAATGTATGGTCCAGAATGCTTCTTAAGTTTCTCAAATAGCCTACTACTTCTCACATGATCTTTATCCTATATATATATATATATATAGGGTAGGGCTAGCGAGAAAACCCTAAACATTTGAGAAAACCCTAGAAAACCCAACATCCCGACATTTTTTTTTGAAAAAAATAACACATGTAATATACATGTTTTTAAGAGTTTTGGGCAAAAAAAAAAAACAAAAAAGCGCCGAGTACTTTTTTTTAAAAAAAATAAACAAGTTTCAGCATTTTTTGTCTAACACATGTTAGTCACCAAAGTTGCTGAAATTTGTTTATTTTTTTTAAATAATCCTTCTGCGCTTTTTTGATTTTTTTGGCCCAAAACTCTTAAAAACATGTATATTACATGTGTTATTTAAAAAAAATGTCGGGAGGTTGGGTTTTCTAGGGTTTTCTCAAAATGGAGGGTTTTCTCCCTAGCTTTAGCCATATATATATATATAGGGGATGGATCATGAGAAAACTAGTTTAAATGAGAAAACCAAAACACTAACCAAAAAAGCCTAAAAAAAACCTAAAAACATACCAAAAAATTTTATTCTTTTTTTTTACAATTTTTTATATAAAAATCGCTATTTTTTATGTATGGAAAAAAATCTTCAAAAAAAAAAAAATTTTTTTTTTTTTGTTGTACTGCACATGTGCACTAATACATAAAGCTTAAACCACTTAACCCACCCCCCACCGACACCCCCCAAAAACCTAAACCCCCCCACCCCCACCCCCCCAAAAACATAAATTCACCCCCCCCACCAAAAGCCTAACCCCCCCCCCCCCCCCCAAAAAAAAAAAAAAACCTAAACCCCCCCCACCCTCCCGAAAACCTAATACTAAACCCTAAACATAAACCCGAAAAAAACCTAAACCCCCCCACCCCCCCAAAAACCTAAACCCCCCTCCCCCCCCACAACCCAAAAAACCTAATCCTAACCCCCCCCCCCACCTCCCCCCAAAACCTAAACCCCCACCCCCCCACACCCAAAAACCTAAAACTAAACCCTAAACATAAACCCGAAAAAAACCTAAACCCCCACCCCCCACCCCCCCAAAAACCTAAACCCCCTCCCCCCCACACCCAAAAACCTAATCCTAATCCTAAACCTCAAAAAAAAAAAAAAAAAAAAAAACAACCCTAAAAGCTAAACTAGACTCAAAAAGCTAATTTTAAACATCTAATGCAATTGTAGTACATGTTATATTGCACATGTGCACTACTATAATAATAGTATTGAAAACAAGACGACACCATAAATATTTTTTTATGTCATAAAAAATATGCTCGAATATACTTGAATGAAAGATACAAAAATTTGTGATCTTATGGTGCCATTTTTGTTTTAAAATGATAACGTATGGAGAAATGGGAAATGTTTGAAAAGTTATATATTTTTTTTTTTCCAATTTTACCCCTCCTTCATTAAAAGTCCCCCCTCCTTCATTAAAAGTCTCCCCCCTCTTTTTTAGGTATTTTTAGTTAGTTTTCTAGTTTTCTCATGATCCTCTCCCTATATATATATATATATATATATATATATATATAGGGTTGGGCTAGACAAAAAACCCTATCTTTCTTAGAAAACTCTGGAAACTCAAAGCTCCCGACATTTTTTTTGAAAAAAATAACACATGTAATATACATGTTTTTAAGACTTTTGGGCCAAAAAAATCAAAAAAGCGCCGAGTACTTTTTTTAAAAAAAAATAAACAAGTTCCAAAAACTTCGTTGACTAACATGTGTTGGAGAAAAAATGCTGAAAGTTGCTGAAATTTGTTTTTTTTTAAAAAAAAAAACCCTTCGGCGCTTTTTTGATTTTTTTGGCCCAAAACTCTTAAAAACATGTATATTACATGTGTTATTTTTTTCAAAAAAAAAATGTCGGGAGCTTTGAGTTTCCCGGGTTTTCTACCTAAGGAGGGTTTTCTACCTAGCCTTATCCTATATATATATATATATATATATATAGAGGACCGCTAAAATGAGAACCACCTCCAGTTGTAAAAACCATGAGAACCTCTTGATCCGGGGCGAGTTGGACAAATTTTTTTTTTCATAAACGTAGATGTGTGTATTACAAACACATATGTAAAAAAAAAAAAAATTCAAAAAAAAAATGTCGTGTGTGTAGTTTTTTACACCACAAGTTTGGTGTTTACGGGTACCGTAAATTTACGGTACCCGTAAACACCAAACTTGTGGTGTAAAAAACTACGCACACGACATTTTTTTTTTGAATTTTTTTTTATATATGTGTTTGTAATACACATCTATGTTTATGAAAAAAATTTTGGTCCAACTTGCCCCGTACGGTGTAGTTCTCATGGTTTTTACAACTAGATGTGGTTCTCATTTTAGCGGCCCCCTATATATATATATGTATATATATATATATATATATATATATATATATATATATATATATATCATGTCTTTTAATTATAGTGGGAGCACAAAAACCAGATAACGTTAGAACTTAAAACAAAATCTAAAGTTAAATAATTATAGTGGGAGCACAAAATCTAAATCTAAAGTTAAAAGAGTATCTTACCGAGTAAGGCAGCCTTGCAACTTCCCACGAACATTCCCAACAACACGGAATTGTGAAATGTGAACTATAAAAACACCAAAAAGTGAATTTACTCGAACAAAGGCCTCATATTCTATGGAATTTGTGACATTATCATTTGGTATTCATGCTTGGGCTTCTTGTCCGTCTCTAGCTACTTTAATTCCAGTGTTGTTCTGGAAATCTTATTATTTTATCTACAGTCACCGTCTCCTCTTAATTATTGGTATTTTTTTTATCTACATCCAACTAGCTACTTGTGTTGTATGCATCATGTGTAAGATTAAATATATTATGTATTAATATTTAATCTAGTAGCCATATAATCATTTACATTATATAGATCAAAATATATAACAATTCTATTAAATAATTAGTTGGTAATTGTTGATGGACCATATTACCCTTATTAACTAATTAGGGTTTCCTCCTGGGTGCTTATATAAGGAGAATTATGTGGAGGTTAGAGGGTTACTCAGTTTCACAATCAGACAAACCCCATAAGCATAACATCATAATTTTCGTCCTCCATCTCCAATAGCCGATATCCCTTTTCGGTTTTACTTAGCCACCATCATCAGTCAGCACCCTAAGGAGGAACCAGACCAAGATGACAATCATGTCAACCTTAATGGCTGCGTCTCCATTGCTGGATTCTCTGCTAACCTGTGCTGATGCAACCAAAGGTATGTTTTCATGTTTTCCATTATGTTCAAACAGAACTGAACCAACATGTGGTATCAGAGCATATGTTGATTAGTCAGTTCTGTTTTCGTATCCATAATTCTGGGATTGAAACTTGGAAAACGGAATTTTTCTTTGAATAATCTTACGAACAGCCGACCGAAATCACTGTTTTTCGAAATATGAATTAATTATATGCTTCATGTTTTAACCGAAATTTGGGTTAAAATTAACTGGATTATGTTTATGACCGAAACCTGTTTTAGAAAACCTTAAAAAAAAAAAAAAAAAAAAAATTTCAGGTTTCGGGTTCCAGAATCATGTTTTATGTTTTTAGGGTTCATAATGTTCTTAGTGAAAATTCGAAATTTCCCTTATGTTTTGGAATGTGTTTTGAATTGTATGATGTTTTTCCTAATTTGATCTTATTTTATCTAATAAGTTATTTTCGAAATATGTTAATGAGATAAACAATTATGATTTCGAAATTTACTGATAAAATTAGATCAATAATAAAATAGGAAACTATATCACAATTCATAAATTTCGAATTTTAGTTATGTTATCACAATAAACAGCAGCTGGATCGCACAAGATCAGATCTCATAAGGAATGATCTGATCGCATAAGTCAATCGCACAAGATCAGATCACATAAGAGATGATCTGATCGCACAAGACATAATGGATCGCACAAGGCCTTATGGATCACACAAGTTACTTGGGCCTAACGGATCGCACAAGTTACTTGGGCCTAACGGATCGCACAAGTCACTTGGGCCTAACGGATCGCACAAGTCACTTGGGCCTAACGGATCGCACAAGTCACTTGGGTCTTATGGATCGCACAAGTCACTTGGGCCTTATGGATCGCACAAGTCTTTGGGCATTACTGATCGCACAAGTCTTTGTGCATTACTGATCGCACAAGACTCGTGAAACGCACAATGCATTACTGATCGCCCCAACGAACTCACCGCGGAGTTCGATCCGCGCTAACGGGTGGTTTGCTATTAAATACTTGGTTTTGTTTATACTTAATTAAATTAATAAGGATCAAATAATGTTTTACAAAACCAAAATGGCTTTACTTGAATGAGCTTTTGATATATCATTTCTGGCCAAAGCTGACTTGATACATCTACTTATCATTCAAGTATTACGAAAGCTATGTTGTGTGTGCATCATAAGCATGAATGTCTTAATTTCTGGCCAAAGCTGATTTAATTCATTCATAGATGGCATACTCAACAAGTGCATAAGTAAAGTGATTGTTTCAATTCTGGCCAAAGCTGATTTGTTACAACCACTTTGCACATATGCTTAAATGATTACACTTCTGGCCAAAGCTGTTTTGTCTTCGTTTAAGTAGAATTTTTTAGCTAAGTCTATTATTTTGATGTTAGTAATAGACATATCACAATCTCTTCACATAATGATCCTTAGATTAATGATCCTTAATTAAGTTTTCATGATCATTTCGTCTGCCTTATTCTTAGTACCCATAATGTCACTCACTATAATTTTTCCTTCTTTATATTAATATCTCATCCACTCTAAATTTTAAACCTAAAATGTTTGCTTTATTTAAAGTATTTAAAGTTTCTATAAGAATTAGCTCTTAAATTAAATCCTTGATTATTTCCTAAGACACGATAATCCTATTGCTCTCTTCTGATAAAGATTATAAAGAAGAAAGTTAGAGCATGATGAATAGGACAAATCGAATATGATGTCTATTATGATAATCAAGAACTCTCTAACGTAAATGCTATCACTAAAGTTATTCCAGATTACGTCTTTCCTGAGACTAATCTTTATTTATGGAATAATCACTAGAACTCCTAAGATGCATGCCTTAATTTGAAACTCTAAACTATAAAGTTAAGTGGTATATGTGAATACATTATAATGTACAAAACCATGACCCATAAAGTTAAGGGCTTACGCATGGAAATAAGTACATTTTTCCAGTACATTACATACTAAGATTTTCACTTGTACAATTTGATGCATTATAAATCAACTACAACACTCAAGAAATACCAAAGTATAACGAGTGTGTTGATAAGCAACATATGTACAAAGAAATAAATGTTTAAAGCTGGAAATAAGTTGTTATTCACCTTACAACCACTTAAAACGTTTAAAGAGGATTGTTCTGAGGTCCATAGACAAATTACAAGTGCTAATTCCAACTTTAAGGTTCTTCAAGGGAAAATCTCACTGCATAATTATGTCATTAGACTAGACATAAGCAACGAGACTATCCATTATTCTAAAGAACAGTTGGGTAAATTGATTAGGTAGTCACTCATTAATGATATTTAAGTCTGGTAATTTCAATATTCCAATTAACACATGATTAGTTGACTCTAGTTCCATACGTTTCCTTACCAGAACTTGACAAATAATTAACATGAGAGTTAGTGACAAAATTAATTGTTAACGCTATAAGAACCATAATAAGCAGTCTTCTAACAAAGCTTTTCGATACATTACATATTCTGATTATTAATCAGAGTACAATATCATTACTTAGGCTATGTCATGAAGGTTGTAAGGTTTGCATAGTCAACATAAAGTCACAATTATCTTAAACTCTCATCTTATTTGTTCTAAATATCTGGATAGAAACATTATTAAAATGAAACTAGATGATACCTTACATTTTCACAACTTTTGTCATCATGCAAATGAGAATTTGACAAAAGGAAAATGAGACTTATAAATTTCATCCATTATAACCGAAATTCATGAGACATCATGACTTTCTTAATGAGGATGATTTTTCAACTAATCTCATTCTAAGTGATTTTAAATCATGACGTTAAAGCCCTAAATATGACTTGGCTTAAGGAATAAGTATGGGTCCATCATAAGTCATTTTTGACATTCGTGGAACTTATTCCAAATGGAATATTCAGACATAATTCATTTATCATTTAAAAGACTATCAACTTGTATCTAAATTTTGTCGCATATGGCCCACGTTCTTAGAAGAAATCTATTCATATACATACTTTATAAGATTTCTATTAAATATGTCCCTAAAGTTTCTTATGATATCTGGACATTAAAGAAATCAAATAAAGTCTAACGTATATATGATAGGTTCCCACGTCACGTAGCTCGTTGAAACTTCTCTTGTAGCATTATAGAGATATTAAAGATCAGTGGGAGCATTAAGTGTCTTAATGATAACTTGCAATAGTTGCAAGAGGTGGGGGAGTGAAAATTTTACATTACCTCTATTTGCACCTCTTGTACAAGACACCGCTCCATCACGACACTGTTCCATTAAAACTTATCTCCTTAAATCTAATGCTACTCTTACAAAGTTTCATTGTTGCTTAATTGTGGACACACTTAGATTTCTTACCTAAACTAACATAATTCTCAACAAGAGAAACTACCACGACTAACGTCATTAACTTGTTTCTCTATTAGAATTTGTTGGTCGTTAAGCATTGACCCTAAGCATGCTGAGTTCCTAAAGATTCCTAAGGTCAGTGGGAGCAGTCAAAGTCCTTATTATGATTTGCAAGGAATACAAGAGGCGGGGGGAAGAATGTCATTAAATTTCATTCCGAATTTAACTCCGATTACACCTCTTGTACACCATACTGCTCCAACTCTTACAAACTTAGAATCTTGAAAATGATAGCAACCTAACCAAGAGCTAATCCATAAAACTGAAACTTCTAACAAACCCAATAATCAACTCAGGAGGTCATCTAGGTTTAAAAGCCTACTAATTTTGATGATTACATAACCTCCCTAACTAAAGTTGAAATGGATTTTGGAAAAGTTTACTGATCCTATCTCTTCAAATTAAGCCATTAGTGTCAATCAATATTCTTAATGGAATAAAACAGTTTTCTAGTAAAACTGATTTTATGTGTTCGTATAACGTTTGGGATTTGATTGAATTACCTAAGAATGTTCATAAGAAAACCAAATCCTAATATAAACGTTAAGACACAAAGGAGCATGATTGATTGTCAAAGGTTACACTCAGAAAGAGATGAATTATCAAAGAATCTTTCTTACCTATCTTACAAAAGATTTCTTTAAGGATCATCACTGTTCTAGTAGCTTATAATAGTTTTGAGCTGCATTAGATGAACATTAAAACAATTTTCCATAACAAATGGCTGACACATTTACATGTTCATAAAACAACCTGAAAGTTCTAAACTGAAGGTTAAAGAACATTTTATCTGTAAGCCAATAAAATCCATGTATGGGTTAATGCAAACATCATAATGTGATGAAATCTTAACGTAATTATTTTCATCAACAACCAAGTGAATTAATGTACCTACCTCAAAATGAGTGGGAGCAACTAAGATAAACTTGTCTATATAGATGACATTCTTTTGACAAGTATATGTTACATAAGTCAAAGCATTGTTAACACAAACTTTGATATAATAGATCTCAGAGATGTCTTTTATGTAATAGATATCATAACGTACCGAGATAGACCCAATGGGACATTAGTTTCGTTCCATAAGTTTAACATTGAATGGGTCCTTACGTATGTAACAAACAATACTGCTTTCCTTTAGAGGATAATAGGATAAGTGAGATTATTTATTTACGCTTCATTAAATTAGAAGCCTTATGTAAGTTTAAGTCTATACTCGTTTAGATATTACTCACATTGCAACACACTAGATATGTCTAGATTAACGTGAAGCAACTAATGGAGTATTAAAATATCTTTAAAGAAACGAGAGGCTATGAAATTTGAAGAAGAAGTGAGAATTAAAACCGGTTTATTACTATAACTTTGAGATATTCAAAGATGATAAAATGTTATTTCGGGTATATCTTTATGTCAGCAGACAAAACATATCTCATGGAGGAGTCATAATGCACTGATATTAACAACCTAAGTTATAACGACATAATATAGTCACTAAATGTTGTTGGAAGTTTATCAGTGGACTCATAAGTTTATTAACTCCATATAATTAATGTTTTGAAGACTTAGTGTGATAAAGTCAGCTACCATGACTCCTTGAACAGTAACAGTTCGAGAGGTGCTGCATTAAGTTTCGATACACAATTAATATTCGTTTATGAACGAATTGAGGAAACTAAGTTTTGTATCGAAATCATTCATGATATGCTTAAGGATCCTATAACTGAAGGGCTATTACCCATAAGTCTTATTAAGAGAGCTCAGAGAAGGGTATTAGTTAATGGCCATGCGCAAATGCATATCGGACTATGAATGACTAAGTATTAGTTAATTTTCCTCATCAGTTTGATTTTGTACGTCTATAAGAATATGTCAAGTCGACATAATGGCATATAAGACAAATAAAGTTACAAATCAAACAAAGGGCTTACGCGTATTTTGATCATGACGATTAGGTTTTAAATTAAGGCTATAGTATGATTAATGGGGGTCCTGAGTCGCATAATGAATCAACGGCTGTATTTTTCTGCTATAGTACTTGTTTAAGGCTAAAATGAGTGTTAACTCCTGATCAGGCTTATCTAATACTCATAGTAAATGATTACTCGGCTAAGTGGGAGAATGTAAGATTAAATATATTATGTATTAATATTTAATCTAGTAGCCATATAATCATTTACATTATATAGATCAAAATATATAACAATCCTATTAAATAATTAGTTGGTAATTGTTGATGGACCATATTACCCTTATTAACTAATTAGGGTTTCCTCCTGGGTGCTTATATAAGGAGAATTATGTGGAGGTTAGAGGGTTACTCAGTTTCACAATCAGACAAACCCCATAAGCATAACATCATAATTTTCGTCCTCCATCTCCAATAGCCGATATCCCTTTTCGGTTTTACTTAGCCACCATCATCAGTCAGCACCCTAAGGAGGAACCAGACCAAGATGACAATCATGTCAACCTTAATGGTTGCGTCTCCATTGCTGGATTCTCTGCTAACCTGTGCTGATGCAACCAAAGGTATGTTTTCATGTTTTCCATTATGTTCAAACAGAACTGAACCAACATCATGTACAATGTGTGATACCTAGCTTTATACCGTTTATATTAATTTGATGCGCGAAGTTATTGTCATGCAGGTTTGGTGTTTAGTCGTTCCTTGACGAACAGTGCAATTGTGAGTGTATTATCATGGCTTTTAACACCAAATGGAGATCGTATTGTGAAGTCTGCAATTTTAACAAATGCACATGATGTATTATCTTCGATTTTTGTGGTATTTATGGCTTACGCAGCTGACTCGTTTATTGGGAGATTCAAAACACTCTTGTTTTCAAATGTTGCATATATCCTGGTAAGCATTGGTGATCAACAGTCATATCTATTTAACTAATCAGCTAATCTTCTATTTAAGATGGAAAAATCCCACATAGCTAGGTTTCGGGGTTTTAATTATTCTATATATTGAGGGTTTTCCCTCCATTGTAATTACAAATCAGATATTAATTCTCTTTTATATGCTATTAGAGTTGAGTCTCTACAAATCCTAGCCGACGTCATTTCCGTCTTCGATCACTTGATACAAACCGCCAAAACCATTGTGTTCACTTCGGTTGCTTCCATCGTTTTTGTAGTACTCCATTTTGCAAGAATATCTGCCAGAACCTTTATTACTAGTTGCTCGTTTATCCTTGGTTGCGGTGGGCAACGTCTATACCTATCTCCAGATTTTATGTACAAACGATCTTAAATGCTTGAACTTAGTTGTCTACAAAACCACTTGACCGTAAATGTACTCAGTTTTGGATCAACTAATCCTTAAACCCGCTCCCTCTAATGTTGTCTGCCACTCCTCTATCTCCCCTCCTCTTCCGGTCTCTATTTAGCCTCTGCCACTAACACAATATTATCTGCAAAGAGCACGCACCACGAATTATCTTTTGAATTGATTTAGACAACTAATCTACAACAACCACAAAAACGGACTCAATGCAGACCTTTGGTGGAGTCCTACCTCCATGGTGAAGGAATCAATTTCCCCTATAGACGCACAAACACTAACTCCAGTCCTACCATGCAAATCCAGCATTTCCCATCTTCCTCATTGTTGTGCTCACCTCTCCTTGTCTGATACGCCTTTGACTAGTGGGGTTGTCACTTTCTTGTTAGTAAGCCTTCACACACTTGCTATATATATTATGCATACTAAAGGAAAATCAAACAAAATGATAACTCAATACATTATTGGATTATATTATTTTACGATGAGTCTTGAAGTAATGAATTATGCTCTCTATGATCTGTATAACTATAAGTCATAACTAAGATTCACATGTTTTTGAAACAGGCTTTGGTCCTTTTTTGGAAGTTTCATCCACATGATGAGATCTGGGTTCTTTTGGTAACACTTGCTCTTCTAGCTCTTGGAACATCAGGATACAAAATTCTACAAGATGCACTTCGAGACTTGGTAACTGACATTGATGAGTCATCAGATCCAGATGAAACACGATCTAAAGCTCGTGCAACAATTTGGTATCGTGTAGCATACATGCTTGGTTTGGTGTTAGCAATATTCATATGGGTTTTTTTGGAGTTTGATTCATCTTGGAAGAGTGCAATCTTTATTTGCATAATCACAATGACATTAGCTGTAATTATATCCGGATTTGGTCATCTTGGCATCTTCGGGTACTTCTTCATTATCTCTTCTCTGATTATTTATATAATTTCCAAAGTTTATATAGTTACATATCAACATACTATATTGAGATCATAGCATATATATGTTGGTAATAATGTGAGAGAGTAAGGCTAGCTGTGGCCCATTATTTTAATTGGAGTGTGCCTTTTCTTTTCGTATTTTTTTTTTCTAGGGTCCAACAGGTTGTCCACAGCAGTGGCTCATCAACAGGGGGGCAGGGGTTTGTTTTTAATAGGCTAGGGTTTGCTATCCAGAAAGGGGTAGCGGCGCAGCTTGTTGCTCGCTTACCTGCGATATTGATGTAAAGTGCATTTTGTTGGACCATATTTGATTCAGAAATGAAATTCAATGAAAAAAAAAAAAATTGGTTGAACCATGACCAACATGAGAATCTAGATCCAAATATATATTTACAAAAAAACATATCACTTGCTCATTTTATCTTATACTCCCTTTTTTCAATATAAATTTTTATCGTCAATTTTGTTTCTTTGCTCTTATAAATGTGTATATTAGTTGTTACATTTATAAGCATGGCGAAATATAAAAAAAAATTATAACAATTCTTAGATCTCTAATTGCAGAAAAAAAATCCAACATATTTACAAAAAGTATCAAAATGAAGAAGTGTGAGGAATTTACTTGTCACAGATTCTTCTCAGTTTTTAAACTACACACGCTTCAAGTTTACACAAGTACATTTTAATAAAACTAAAAGCGTAAATTTACACTTCAAAGTATCAAAATGAAGAAGTGTGAGGAATTTACTTGTCACAGATTTTTCTCAGTTTTTAAACTACACAGGCTTCAAGTTTACACAAGTACATTTTTATAAAACTAAAAGCGTATATAATTTTTTATTCTTTGAAATATTTCGTCGAATCTTTCCTTACACTTTTATATAAACATATTGTACACCTTTACAAACACAAACAATTTAACAATATATTTAGCAATTTCTAAAAATGTTTGAGCAAATGAAAGATTTATGGTAGTGAATATGTATTACGACTAGTTACTTTTACAAGTATAAAAAATTGAATCACAACATACTAATGTGTGATCTACCAGGTGTTTAAAGATTTTTTCAAGACAAGACAGATCATCAAAGATTATGGATATAGAAAAGGGAAGAAATGTAGGGATTACACTGGAAGTATCAACAGGACACTTAGATATCGACGGAAAAGAAAAGAAAAGTAATAGTTCTTATAAACAAGAAGATAAGGTGATTCTCAAGAGCATTTTAAAAATGATTCCCATGTGTGTAGTATTTTCTGTGTTGTCCTTAATATCAGCAACTGGGAGCACATTCTATCTAGAACAATACAGCAACCTAAACACCGACAGCATCATAGCAGTACAATTCTACAGCTTGGTTCAAGATTCTTCCAAGTTTGCTATCCC
Source organism: Helianthus tuberosus (assembly GCA_030545235.1). Taxonomy (NCBI): domain Eukaryota; kingdom Viridiplantae; phylum Streptophyta; class Magnoliopsida; order Asterales; family Asteraceae; genus Helianthus; species Helianthus tuberosus. The sequence continues at coordinate 38,500 of JARYGA010046779.1, read as the reverse complement.
ATTCATATACGGTTGTTGTTTACCAAAAAATGAGAAGGTCAAAATTGGGGTAGGAATAGTTTGTGGAGTTGCAAGTTGTATTTGTGCATGGCAACTAGAGGTTTACAGGTTAAAAGAAGTCAGCCATCAAGGGGAAGATACATATACTTCCATAAGTTTTCTATGGTTAGTACCTCAATTTTGTTTGCTTGGGTGCATGGAAGGTCTTATCGAGGAAGGGCTATTAAAGTTCTACTACTCACAAACAAAAGAAGAACAACGTTTTCCTTATGTGGAGGAATACAGTGCACTTGTGATGGGCATAGGGAAGTTGCTAAACATTTTTCTTATCTTAGTACTTAGAGGATGGTTCCGGGACACGATCAATCACAGCCGGCTAGACGAGTATTATTTGGTTTTGGTAATTGTTAGTTCAGCAAACTTCATAACATATTGCTTCATTGCAAGACTTTTTTACAAGGTCCAAGAGTTGACTAATGGTGACCAGGACTTCAAAAATGATGAATTACCAGAAGATCATGTAATAGAGGCAATTATTGACATCAGGGAAAACCAATTAGAATTGGATGAAGATGATCAGGAACAAGGAGAGTCTGTTGGAAATAGTTCCGATCAGGATACGGTCATTAAGTTTAGTTAATAAACTGTGTTAGTGCCCTAAATGTAAATGTATGAAACGTTGGGCTAACATTGTAACTAGTTATAATTATAAACAGTACGTCGTGTTGTTTGGGGCAACCGTTTAGACGGTTCACTAGTAGCGTTCTGGCAAGTATAAATAGCGCCGGTAGGGATTATTTGTATTCATTCGTTCAATATAGAAATAGTAATACGAATCATTTAGTCATATGATTGTGTCTTTATCTAAATTTTCGTTTATATTGTGTTCATCGATACGGTTAAGAGCCATCAAATTGGTATCAGAGTAAGGCTTTCAAGAAATCAAGAGAAAGAGAACAACCCACCGGTCTTTCAGTCACCACTGGATTTGATCAATCCTTTGCTAAACTGCTATTGATCAATTTCTTTCTGGGTCGAATCTCTAACTTCCTGTTACTGGCAATAACAACCCACTAGTCTTTCAGTCACCACAGGATTATCCAAGTTGGTTTATATTTCGATGAGTCGGGTCAAATATACGTTTTCATCGTATTTTTATGTACGTTTTCAGTTACTCTATGTTTTGATGTCAATTTTGTTCAGAAACAAGTCGGGTTATGTATAATACATTTTCATTATAAATTTAAGTTACTGTACGCTTTGAAGCCGCCTCAACACGCGACGAGTAAAATTACTAATTGTATAACTTTTAGTGTACTAAACATTTAACAATTTCTTTTACTAAGGGGACACAAGATGTGTTCCTCTATCATCACAAAAAATATGGGTCAACCGAAATCTTTTATTATATTTAATCCTGATAAATAAATAAATAAATAACGTGTAATAATTATGTGAGACTAATTAATTTTATTGGGTTCTCTTATTTCACATCTTTGAATACTATTTCTTATTTTTAAATTTTTTAAAAGTTAACTAAAAAAGCAATAGGAATAAAATTTAACATATCCTATCTCAAAATATCATTTTATAATTCCTAAATATTCATTACAAACTATTTAATATCTTTTTATTGAACTCGTGTAATTCATGAGTTTTAACCTAATAATATTATAAATATGAATAAAGTTGCTGAGTGAGTTGATCCCGGTCTTATCAACCTAAGTCGGCCACCCTGGCTAATGAAGATCATTAAGACCGTCTACTATAACAAACCCCAAAATACTTCAAAACGCGTCTAGTTATATAGTTGTCATATTACAAAAACATGCATCCATAAAAACACCCAAGAAGGGAACCTGAAAAGATTAATTGTCCCTAAATATAAATCATCTATTTTTTGGCCATCTAAATTAGACCATTTTGGTTTCATTAGGTTAAATATGGAAACCCGTGTTATATTTTTTGATAAAAGATATACTCCCTCCGTCCCACTAAAAGTGTCCTATTTTGAATTTTCAAAGTCTTTATTTGTAAATTTTGACCTTAAATAATTTTGTTTGTGTTAGATAATACTTGATGAAAGTTATATGACTTGAGTGTGTTTTACAAGTGTTTTTATCGGGTTAATTTTCATCGAGTTTTATATAACACAAAAATATATAATTAAAGTCAAAGTTTATAAATAAAGACTTTGAAAATTCAAAATAAAACACATTTAATGGGGCGGAGGTAGTAATTTTTATCTAACATTTACAGGGAAGGGAAACAAGGATGGACTTTCTCTGGTCTTCTTAGCGATTACAATTTGCATGCTGTTGTTGCTGCATGTATGAATCGATTATCAGAATTAAGGTACATTTCTAGCACCATGTGACTATGTCACGGGTCAAATCATTTGAAACATGACTAATTAAAATAGAATCAATTTTTTATAATAAAACAAGCATTTATATTAACAACTTTTTATCGCGTCAACGTCAACGGGTCGGAATAATTATTTAAAGGTAGTAAACTACACATTTGGGTTATAAGATATTAACAAACATTCACTTTATAGAAAGTCAACCAACCCAATGGAAGGAAAAGAACATCATAGAGAAGCATTAAAGAATTGAGGAAAGTACAAAACCCTTAGGGGCTGTTTGGCAACATCTGAACCAATAAATGCTGAATGAATAAGAGATCTGAATGGGTAAGAGGTCTAAACTAATAAGTGCTGAACCAGTAAAGTGCTGTTTAGTTGCACCTCTGAATGACCGTGTAAAATGACATTTTTACCCCTCTATAAACTATTTCTAAAGAGATCAACACAACAATCAGGTCAACAACAATCATGGCAACACAACTGAAAATATAAACCCAGATCAACACAACAAGAACAGCTCAAATTTGGACAAAAAGAATCATTTTTTCTGCAAAAGAGGGACCAAATTCAAATCAAGAAATCAAACCCACAACTTAAAGATCAAGAAAAATCAAAACCCAGAAAGCTTACTACTTTGTTGAACCCTAGATGGGCTAGGGCTTACCGAAGAGAAATACCTGACTGCCGTCATCATCGTCGTCAAAACCCACCACCTCCGCCGCCGTGAGCGGCGGCGCTGTCATCGGAGATTGGCCAGCTCCCCTTTTCCCCCTTTCGTTCTCTCCCGCTCTTCGATGTTTCTCTCTCTTAACCCCTGCCGTGCGCCGCCACCCCCGGTGGTGGCCGGCCTTTCTTTCTTCGAGCCGTCGAGGAGACCAGAGTGTGTGGAGGAAGGAGGTGGAGATGGAGATGGAGGCGTCTGTGAAGAGGGAGAGGAAGAACAGGTTTCTTCTTTAGGGCAAAGGGGTATTTTGTGAAAAATTTCATTCAGCGAGAGTCAGACTCCTTCCAATGTATGACCCGGTCAGAGATAAATAAGAGCCTGGGTAAGTTTTAAGAGGGTTAAAACAAACAATCTGAAATCTGACTCAGTCAGACATGGGGTATTAAGAGGCAAATAAGATGCAAACAAACAGCCCCTTAGTTTACGAAGCATACATGATGCTACATTTATCTGTATTGTGGTTATTGAAGGATGATTATGATGTTCTTGAAAGATTTTAATTTGTTGTGTTGTAGTCTGATGCATAACATTTTAATTTGTTATGTTGTACATGATGATTATGATGATGTTCTTGTAGATTTTACTTTGTTACGTGAGTTCCACGCATAACATGAGTTGTACTCTGAAGTCTAATGCATCAAAGCTGTAAATCACTCTTCAAGTGTCTTTTGCTTAACAGTATATTTTTTTATCTATTAAAATGTGAAAATTGTTGCCGTAACTGCGTAGATTTATAGTAACATTTTTTTATCTTTCAAATGGGCTACGGGCAAAATTCACCATATTAGAATACACTCACTTTCGAACCGGGGAAAACCCTCACCTAGGGCCGAAGCCTGTGAACACTCGCCCGAAGGCACGACAGTGCGGTGAAGTAAAACCCTCTCAGTTCAAGGATCGAATTAGCGATCACCACCTATTCACCTAGTCTCACTCATAGAAAATAATGAGGATAACAGGAATCAAACTTGGGTCTCTTAGAACACTAACACTCTCTCTTCCCACTATAATATTCTAGAGTTGAAAATATCTATCTAAAATGGCTTGCTTTGGGTTGTGGTTTATCACTACTGGGTCAAGTAAAAAAGGTAAGTTCAAAGGAAACAGATGAAATGATTGAAATTCGTCACTAGTGTATTTTTGATGTTTAAAAAAGGTAAAGATACAGAACAATTTTATGGAGAGTCCTCGTCTACTGAAGCAGTCAGCCCAGTGTACGCATTTTAATTATGTTACTAAAACCACCTCGAAACCTAAACTCGAATGGATTTACTCTTTTGTCTTCACGTGGAATATATTTTTCTGGCCTTCAAATATGATTTTTTTTATTTGTTTTTGTTCTACCTTTGCAGAAGATTCCCTTGAATAGTCAAATTCCTTAGTTTTTTTTTTAATTTTTTTATTTTTGGAATGGAAACGAGCCGAGTGGTTCGTGAGATGATAGGTTTGAAAAAAAGCTCGAAATAAGCCGAGCCTTATTGAATCTAAGCCGAACCTAGCCTAAAAAAAAGCTTGGTTATTTATCAAGTCCGAGCTCCAGCATGGCATGTAAAGCTCGTCGGGCATCAAGACTTAGTGTAATATTAGTCTTTATTAATATTTAATAACATTTACCACTTATTTAAAGTTTTTAATAAACGAGCCGAGCTTATTTAAACTTGTTAACGAGCCAAGCCAGAACCTAAAAACAAGTTTGGTAAGTAAACAATCCCGAGCCCGAGCTTCACTGATCGAGCTCGCAAACTTAAATGAGTCTGTTATTTATATTATTTTTATATAATATATTAACTAATATAGATAACAAATAAGCCGAGCTCGAACTGTGATAAGTTAATCAAGCCAAAGCTCAAGCGTTTACACCCCTAATTTTTTGAATGGCAACATAATTGTTATATTAATAAGAGTAAATTACAAGTTTTGTCCTTTATGTTTACACCAAATTGCAGACGCTGTCCTTTAGCACAAAAGTTGACAAGTTTTGTCCTTAATGTTGCAAAATCTTACACGTTATGTCCTTTAGGCCAAACCCAGTTAGATTTTTTGGTTAAATTTGGTCATGTGCCTTGCACATGAGGGTATTATTGTCATTTCACCTCTTCAGGGACTGTTGTGTAAAACAAATTGTGTTTAGGGATTAGTTTGCAATAAAATGAAAAATAAAATAAATATAATCTTTCTCCCTCAACTGAAACTCTTTTCTCTCTCTTTAAACTTACAGTTCTTCTCTCTCTCTAAACTTACAGTTCTCTCTCTCTCTTCCCTCTCTCTTTAAACTTACAGTTCTTCTCTCTCTCTAAACTTACGGTTCTCTCTCTCTCTTCCCTCTCTCTTTAACACAATCTTAAGGGGCGAGGGCAGTGAAGGTCTTCTCTCTCTCTAAAACAATCTGAAGGGATGACGGAAGTGAAGGGTGGTTGTGGCGGTGGGTTAGGGGAGGCGGTGGGTGAAGGTGAGGGGGTGGTTGTGGTGGTGGGTTAGGTGCGGTGATGGCAGTTGATTTGGGTTCGACGGCGCTCGTGATGATGGGTGAAGGTGAAGGGGTGGATGTCGTGGTGGGTTAGTTCGATGACGGTGATGGTGGTGAACCGGTGTGACAGTGATGGTGGTGATTCGGCGGATGGATGGCAGTCACACTTTCAGGTAAGAGAACCCTAGCCCCTTTACCATTTCCTCTCTCTAAAACCAGTCACCGGAGATGAAATTCCGGCGACGTGGTGACGATGATAATGTTGACTGAGATGATGATGACGATGGAGAATGGCAGTGGTCAAGGTGGGAAGACGGTGACAACAGGTGGAGATTTGGTTGAGACGGTGGTGGGAACTCCGATTCACGGTCAAAATAACAGTGGCTTTTATGTGTTTAATGATATTCTTGTAACAAGCTATTTGATTAGATCTGAACATAGTCTGTTAATTAATTAGAATTGGGATTTTTGATTAGATCCGAACATAGTATGTTGAACATAGTCTGTTGATTAATTAGAATTGGGATTTTTGTTGATTAATTAGATCTGAACCATCGTTCATAAACAAATAGCTTAATCCCAAATTAGAACATAGTCTGAACATAGTCTGTTGAAGATTGGATGATGTTTTAATTTGGGAGTGGTGATTTGGGGGGGTTTTGTTTATGAAGGAGGGTGGTGATTCTGAGTTGAGAGGGTGAAGAGAGAGAAAGAAGAGAGAGAGACTGAAGAGAGAAAGGGGGTATGATGTTTTAATTTTTTTTTTAATTAAATGGATAAAATTACTAAAGTACCCACATGTGCAAGGCACATGACTAGATTTAACCAAAAAATCTAACTGGGTTTGGCCTAAAGGACATAACGTGTAAGATTTTGCAACATTAAGGACAAAACTTGTCAACTTTTACGCTAAAGGACAACGCCTGCAATTTGGTGTAAACATAAAGGACAAAACTTGTAATTTACTCTATTAATAAAACCCAAGCTAGCAAGTGGCTAGAAACATAGGGAATCAAAATTTAAACAAATACACACCATTATCCCAAGTATTTGGAAAACTCACATCGTTAGTTCTAAAAAGAGGAATCTTGTTTGTTCCATGAGTTTTTGATAACAGGTTTTCTTGGTGACCAAAGAAATTAAAGTACAAGATAAGTGAGTTGTGTCATCCACCTACTAGTCTTGCACCCATTAAAGACAGAAATCTTTGGTGTAATAGTGCTTTGAATTTCTATAATGCTTATATGGCATTCGTGCTTTGTACTTTGCTTTTGTACTAATAGGTCTAGGACTATATATATAAACCTAAAACCTAAATTACACATATCCCCTCCTTTAATAAAATTAATCAAAGTGCCCTTTTAAAGTTAAACCACGATTTTTCATTTTCGCAATTCATTCAACCTGATACGAGGCTCTTCTAGTTCTCGCTTCTGAATATAGGCGTTCATGCCTGTCGATTCGAGCATATGATGCCCAATCGCAAAATTCTTTGAATCCCAAATCAAAATCACATGCTAGAATCGAAAACAAAATCGTTTGAAATGGTTATTCGGTTGAATTCATTAAATCACTATTCACAATGTAGCCGTTATAAGCGGGGTAGGGGCGTCCATCACTGATCACCACTCACTCATCACTTACAACATCCAATCAATTTCCGTCATGTCATCGAGCATTATTCCATCACTAGTGATAGTTTTTAGTGAAAATGTCCATCACTTACCACACACTATCAAAATCATTCAAAAAATAATAATAAAACTGAATTGCATCAACATCAAGTTCTTCACGCGTGAAAATCTCAACGCATTATACGTTCCACGCGTTGTGGAGATGACCGGCGGCGGTGTGCGTGAAGGTTCCACGCGTGGTGGAGATGCCATCACGTGGCGCCAATCCCCCCCTAATTGGGGGGGGGGGGGGTTAAGGGCTTTATGCACTTTCAGGAAAAGAACCTGAAATGGAGTCCCATATCTAGAGCACTAGATGGGACTCACAAAACCCTTAAATGATGTTGACGTGAAAGCCACAGAGGGGCGGGATCACGATTGGGACAATGATGAAGATAAAGCCACAAGAAACCCAGGTGGCGGTGCTCATACTTAATCTATCTTGTCTAATGGGGTTGGTGTATGATAGAGATAAAGCCACAAGAAACCCAGGTGGCGGTGCTCATACTTAGGTGGTGTTTGTTTTTTGGAAGAAGAGCTTCCTGGCCTCTTCTGTCTGCACCGTGCAGACGCGGGAAGAGGTTTTGGTGCTGTAGAGTGTTTTTTTTTTTCGAGAAGTGCTTTTTACCTCTCCCCAACCTCTTCTTGGGGAAGAGATGAGACCTTAGCTTCTCCAAGCAGAGGTTTACCTCTTCTTGGCACCACCTCCACCTCCACCCCTGCTCCGCCACCACCACCACCCCTGCTCCGCCACCACCACCCCTGCTCCGCCACCACCACCTCTGCAAACCCTAATCGGCCACCACCTCCACCTCTGCAAACCCTAATCAACCTCTGCAAACCCTAATCGACCACCACCTCCACCTCTGCTCCGCCACCACCACCTCTGCTCCGCCACCACCACCTCTGCAAACCCTAATCGACCACCACCTCCACCTCTGCAAACCCTAATCGACCTCTGCAAACCCTAATCGACCACCACCTCCACCTCTGCAAACCCTAATCGACAGTGGTGATGATGGCGGTGGTGATGATGACGGTGGTGATGATGACGGTGGTGAAGTGGTGGCGGTGGTGAAGATGACGGTGGTGAAGTGGTGGCGGTGGTGATGATGGCGGTGGTGATGATGATGGTGGTGAAGTGGTGGCGGTGGTGAAGATGGCGGTGGTAGAGAGAGGGTAGAGAGAGAGTAGAGAGAGATCTGTGTGTGTGTTTGTGTGTGAAGAGGTTTTATATAAAAAAAAACAAACCCTCTTCTCCTTGCAGACTGAAGACATTTGGTCCACCTCTTCTCCTGCAGATGCCTGCAGATGTGGCCTGCAGCAGAAGAGGTTTTCCAGCAGAAAAAACAAACAGCACCTTAATCTATCTTGTCTAATGGGCTTGGTGTATGATAGAAGTTTGTTTTCATTTTGATAATTTGTTGTTAAGTGTTATGGGCTTTGAAATTAATGTTAGTTGTAAGTTGATGCTAATTTCTCATACGAATAGTTAATACAAGTTACAAATTTTGGAACAATAATGCTTCATATTTGCTTATTTCCGTTATAATATCACTACCAGAAAAATTGGCTTTCAACGACGAGAAAATAAGTGACACTAACACTATGTTCCCGAGTCTCATTTAACAGGGGGAGGGGAAAGAAAATGAATTAAGAGAGAAAAGGAGGGAAATATGTGATTTTTTTCATGTTCCCAAGTTTAATGAAATGTAAAGGAAAAGAGAAGAAATCAAGCATTTTAGGAGGAAAAGAAAAGAACAATTTTACCATTATACGCTTTAAACATACAACATTTTAATTAACATTCTGTTACTTTTTTTTTTGTTGGCGTCATGTATCAATTTGCCCTTTTTTCCATGAAAATAACCAAGCTTTTCAAATACAAAGAAGCCAGCCATATATCTAGTTAGTCAAACTAATTACCTTCTCTAACCTCTTAAATTGATAAGACTGTATTGACTGTACATCAAATCAATAATTCAACTTAAAGGATACTGATAACCATTATTAACTGAGGAAAGAACTTGCATACTTCTTCTATCAAGCCACTTTCTCATGACAGTATCACTAGGTTGGTTGGCTGGAATGCTAGATAATCCATTAGTTACTCAAAACCATTTTCAAGACCAACAGCTGATGTTCTTATACCCTCACAATAAATAACTATAAATCATAAGTGGGACATAAAACTTGCTTTAATATGTATGTGAAACAAAACATAACAAGTAGTGCCAAACTATACTTGTATTACAAGTGATCAATGGAATTGAATGCAATACTAAAAAATAGATAACACTATATTACGAATCATGCAATTCATGATAACAATTACTACATACGAAATAACGCAAGAACCACTATACGAAACAATAAATTAAAAGAGGAAATACAGAAACCAAGTTATCAAACAAGAAAAACTTTACTAGATAAGGTCAAACAAACAAGAAACAAATAAAAGGTCAAATAAACAAGAAACAAATAAAAAGGTCATAAACGTACTAAGTTATCAAACAAGACAAACTTTACTAGATTAATGCATCCTTGAGTCCTTAATTACCTAAACCCATCATACCTCTTAGCAAAGTCAACCGTATATTAGGAGAACAACTAAATAATGATCTCGCTTTAGCTTGATTCTCCACCAAATAATTGAAAGCCAATGGTATTTCTTGAGGTTTCAAACCCATCGGTTCCAATTCTTTAATAATTTCATCACCTGTGTACTCGCGATGATTAACTCTTTCAAGTATTTTATTGCTTTCCTGAATAATTTTATTACCTTCAGCAATAGCATTAGCTATGCTGCCAACACCATTCATAATCATTGAGGTTAAACCCTCATCTTCTTGTTTGACTTTTCTTTTTCTACTCTTATATTTCTTTGCACTAGAAGACTGCTCGGGTAGAGTAGACGTAAGATCAACCACATGAACATCATCATCAAGATTGTATTGGCTCTCTAGAGTTACATTATAGGCAACTAAGAACTCATCCAGTTCTGGAGGTGTTTCTGTGTTAATGCCATCATCCTTCTGCAATCGGGCATTTCTTTCTTTAGTAGTTTCAGCTTGTGCACCTGATGCCCAATCCTTTGCAAATAGTTCTAGCATTTCATGATAGTTTGTGACTTTCTTAGTCTTCAACTGATGTGGGCCCAAGTGTGGAGGAGCGGGCCATCTTGTATTTGGAGGCCCAAGATCGCGTGACAAAAGGGGCTTCACTAAAATGGCTCTAACTTGGGCTACAGGTGTCCGTCTGGTGGTTAGGCGCTCATGCTACACACCGAAGGCCAGTGATGATGATTGGCTTAAGCATAACATCTTCCATTCGACATGTACTATCTTGGGAAAGGTTTGTACCTTTGTTATTGACTCAGGGAGTTGTGACAATCTAGTTTTTGAGGAGGCTGTTAGAAAGCTAGGTTTGAAGATGGAGAACCATCGTAAACCTTATAAGCTCCAGTGGCTCAAGAAGGGAGGCGAGGTACAAGTCAGTAAGCGTACCCTTGTTTCTTTTTCTGTTGGTAAAACTTATAAGGATGATGTGTGGTGTGATGTGGTTCCTATGGACGCTTATCATTTATTGTTGGGGAGGCCTTGGGAATATGATCGATGCGTAGAGCATAACGGGCGTTCTAATACCTACAGTTTTATGTTTGATAATGTGAAGATAACTTTGTTGCCTAATAAACCTAAGGAAGTAGCCGCCAAGCCCACTGGTACCATGTTGACTCTTTCTCAGTTTGAGAACGAATTGGAGGTGGGAGATGATGTTTTTGTGTTGATTGGTAAGGAAGTGGTTGACGGGGTCAACATTCCTGATGCTATGGTTCCTTTGCTTGAAGAATTTTCTGATGTTTTCCCTGATGAATTGCCTGATGGATTGCCACCTTTGCGTGACATCCAACATCATATTGATTTGGAGCCTGGGTCACAGTTACCCAATAGACCACATTACAGGATGAGCCTTGGTGAGCATGAAGAGTTGCGAAGGCAGGTTGAGGAATTGATTTCTAAGGGCCACGTTCGTGAAAGTATGAGCCCTTGTGCTGTTCCGGCTTTATTGACTCCAAAGAAGGATGGCACTTGGCGTATGTGTGTTGACAGTCGAGCAATCAACAAGATTACTGTGAGGTACAGGTTTCCTATTCCTCGACTTGATGATTTACTTGATCAGATTAGTGGTGCTACAATTTTTACGAAGTTAGATTTGAAGAGTGGGTATTACCAGATTCGTCTTAGACCGGGTGACGAGTGGAAGACTGCCTTCAAGACTCGTGAAGGGTTGTATGAGTGGTTGGTGATGCCATTTGGTTTATCAAACGCACCTAGTACTTTTATGCGTGTGATGAATCAGTTGCTTAGACCTTTTATTGGGAAGTTCGTGGTTGTGTATGTTGATGATATTCTTATTTATATTGCTTCTTTCAACGACCATGTTGTGCATGTGAGGCAGGTTTTGGCCTTACTTCACAGGGACCCTTTTTATGCAGCCACCAAGAAATGTGTGTTCATGACCCCTAAGGTGTTGTTCTTGGGGTATGTTGTTTCCGGTGATGGGATACTGGTTGATGAATCCAAGGTGGTGGCTGTTCAAAATTGGCCAACTCCTACTACCATTACTGAAGTTCGTAGTTTCCATGGGCTTGCTTCTTTTTATAGACGGTTTATTCCACACTTCAGTTCTATTATGCCCCCAGTGACAGATTGTATAAAGGGGAAGACGTTTGTATGGACAGATGAGGCAGAGTTGGCTTTTCAAGTTGTGAAAGAGAAGCTCACTACAGCACCAATTCTTGTATTGCCTGATTTTTCTCAAGTTTTTGAACTTCATACTGATGCTTCAAAGGTTGGAATTGGTGGGGTTCTTATTCAGGGTGGTCGACCTGTTGCTTATTTTAGTGAGAAGTTAACTGGGCCTAAGTTGAGGTACAGTACTTATGATCTGGAGTTTTATGCGGTGGTCCAAGCTGTAAAGCATTGGCGTCATTACTTGTTTCAAAAGGAGTTTGTCTTATTCACTAATCATGATTCCCTAAGGCACATTCGTACTCAAGACAAGGTATCTCATAAGCATGGGCGATGGTTGGCCTTTCTTGAAAAGTTTACTTTTGTGGTCAAACACAAGCCTGGTGTTTCAAACAGGGTTGCTGACGCCTTAAGCAGGAGGAGTAATCTGCTTGTATCCATGAAGGTTGATGTGCCGGGTCTAGAGGTCATTCGTGAGCAGTTAGCCATTGACCCTTATTTCTCAGTTATTTTGCAGGATGTGGAAACTGGGAAAAAGTCAGACTTTCTTTTGCATGATGGTTTTCTGTTCAAGGGGAATCAACTATGTATTCCAGATTCCAGTCTTCGCTTGTAGATTATTAAGGAGTTACATGGTGAGGGGCATGTTGGTCGTGACCGTACTTTACAATTGGTGCAAGCTTCTTATTATTGGCCTACTATGAGGAAAGAGGTGGATCGTTATGTGAAGAGGTGTCGTATTTGTCAAGTTTCAAAGGGCACGGCTACCAATGCGGGTCTCTATATGCCTTTGCCAGTCCCCTCACAGCCATGGGTTGATATTAGTATGGATTTCGTGTTGGGGTTACCTCGTACTCAGAGGGGTAATGATTCTATCTTTGTTGTTGTGGATCGGTTTTCTAAGATGGTCCATTTTATTCCCTGCAAAAAGACGACTGATGTTGTTAATGTGGCCCAACTCTTTTTTCGGGACGTGTACCGTTTGCATGGGCTACCTTCTTCTATTGTGTCTGATCGGGATACCCGATTTTTGAGTCATTTTTGGCGTAGCTTGTGGAAGATGGTAAATACTCAACTCAACTTCAGTAGTGCTTATCACCCACAAACTGATGGCCAAACTGAAGTTGTTAATCGGTCACTTGGGAATTTGCTGAGGTGTTTGGTTGGTGATCATGTGAAGGCATGGGATCAAAAATTATGCCAAGCTGAGTTTGCTCATAATCATGCTGTTAATCGAAGCACCGGATTATTACGCCCTTAAATAAAAATGACCAAAAACACATATAAACTTTAATATCGCCAAAGCTTTTTACAAAATAGTCACCTTTTTACCAAAATACCCCTCCTTACTAGTTCGAGATCAACACCTCCTCTAGACTAGCTACAGGTGTTAGTTCGAACTAACCTGCCGAGGCACAAGTTTAAAGTTCCTAGTTACAGACAACTACGTTTTTAATACCATAATTTACATATCAAAAGACGACTTGCAAGAAGTAAAAGTTTAACAAAAACATTGTTTCAAAAGGGCGTCTACTATTACGGAAGCGCATAGACCATAGTGTGCATGTTGGTGTTCGCCTCCAAGTTCGCCACGCCACCTAATTCGCGGATTTACCTACATCACAATTTAAGTTTTCTAGTCAGTTCCTTACAACATAATAAAGACTAACATCCTTTCTTTTAATCATATTATCATGCCATAATCTTCACTTTCATCGACCCGTTGAACGGGTCATCATCCACCATCTCCAAACGAGATAACGCATAGCATTCAATAACCCGTTAATTTCGGGTTGAACATAACACATCATAAACATCATTCTAAACCCGTTCATGACGGATTTAGCGGTTAGACTTCATTCATACATAACTTCTCAGAATACGGTTAGTTCATAACCAACCAACCATAACATAACCTTCTTCCTCATTATCATCTCTTACGACCCGTTTAGGATGGGTTAGGCTATTCGCTACTCATCATTCAACTATCATAGTTAAAATTTTAATATAACAATGACAACTAAAACGTAAAGCTTGTATGCATTAAACAACATACCTCGATCTTGTGAGCTGTCCGACCTCCTAGCACTTGAACCTTCTTCTTTTACGCCTACATCAACACATGCATTCATTTAGCCCGACCAAATACCATTCCATCCTTTTATACACTTTTATCATACAACATCTTGATCATAATTTAACAAAATTCACCCACTTGTTCATTTAGGCATTTTATCGAACACTTGGCGTGCTTCTCATTTATAGGACATTTAATTACATGTTTCTTTACATAATAATCTACAAGTTCATAACAATCAAACAAGTTAATGCGATTCTCTCATCCTACATCATTCATCTATGTTCCATTTATCACCACGAGCTAAATCACGGTTTCTAATCCAAAATCTTAACTCATAGATATACATATCACAACATTACTCATGATCTAGTAAAAACCCATTTCCTAAAGTTCATGCTGTTAAGAAATTTGACTTACCACTTTGTTAGTCACACCTTGGTGACCGAGAATCTGAGTTCCTACGATCGTTCAGGCTTGAAATCACCTCCCAATCAATGGAATTAGTGAACTAGGGTTAATGTGTTCTTGTCTCTTCTCCTGGATAAACTTCACGCACACACTAGAAGTGTCTAGTGTGTGTGTGTTGGTTAACTTATCTTGTCTTTATTTTAAATTTTCAAGTTTAGTCCCTCATGACCTATCGTTTATTAAATTTTAACCCCATAATTCATTTCATGACTTATTTTAAAGACAATAATTAGATTACATATTTTTGGGGCGTTACACGGATATAGCCCATTTAAGATAGTTTACTCATCTCAGCCTCGGGGACCACTTGATTTGATGTCTCTTCCTGTTTCTGGATCTGTTCCAAAGAAAGTTCAAGATTTTGTGGAGGGTTTACATGAAGTTCATAATGCTGTGTATGATCATTTGACCTGAGCTAATCTGAAGTATAAGCAAGCTGCTGATCAGAAGCGTAGGCATGTTGAGTTCGAGGAAGGTGATTTTGTTTGGCCTGTTTTGACTAAAGATCGTTTTACAGTTGGGGAATACAACAAGTTTTCAGCCAAGAAGATTGGCCCCGTTGAAATCATGGAGAAGATCAATCCAAATGCGTATCGTCTGAAGCTGCCAAGTCACATTCGTTGTTCTGATGTGTTTAATGTGAAGCATCTGTTGCCTTATTATGGTGATTCTTCTGATGATGAACCTGTTGGTAATTCAAGGGCGAATTTTGTTTATCCAGGGAGAATGATGCGGGCCCAAGTGTGGAGGAGCGGGCCATCTTGTATTTGGAGGCCCAAGATCGTGTGACAAAAGGGGCTTCACTAAAATGGCTCTAACTTGGGCTACAGATGTCCGTTTTGGGCGTGTGACCAGGTGAAACGATCGTGAGAACGAAGCCCATCTTTCTACAAATGACCGTAGGTGGTTTAGGTCATCGTTCGGGCCCAAAATCGCTTATTTCTATGAGTTATTTATATTTTTATGTTTTTAGTGCTTTTCGTGGACTTTTATTTTGTTCTAGCTTTTGGCCCAAGTGTGTTTTGATGCCCGTTTTCAATTTACGTTGTTATTTATATCGATGTAAAGGGAGGAAGACAATCAGTTTTGAAGTTTATGAAAAGTCATTTTTCTCTCCCAATTCACTTGTGAGTGTTTTGAGTGTGAAACCCCAATTTTCGGTATTCTACGAGAATCAACGAATTTTGGAAGAATCGTTCTTGGTATTCTATGTGAATTAACAGGTCCGATTTCGTATCCCATTTCCTAGTCTACATCATCAACGCCGCAGCTTTTGGCTTTGACTATTTAACAAAATCAAAATAATTAGTATTACAGACGATTACAGACAGTGATGGTGTCCTTTAGCGCAAAACTTTTCAAGTTTTGTGCTTTATGTTTGAAAATCTTGCACTTTTTAACCTATAGGCCAAACCCAGTTAGATTTTTTGGTTAAATATGGTCATATACCTTGCACATGAGGGCATTCTTGTCATTTCACCTTATCAGGGGCTATTTTGTACAACAACTTATATCAAGGTAGTATTATGTAAAAATGTTTAAATAAAAAGAACTCTCAATACTCTCTCTCCCTCTCTCTCTAAGCTCCCTCTCTCTCCTCTCCACAAACTCGCTGGAATTTCTCAACTCTCTCCTCTCCACAAATTCGCCGGAGTTTCTCAACTCGTCGGAGATTCAATTACCGTCTAGATTCAATTACTCTCTCTAAGCTCCCTCGCTCTCTCTTCCTTCTCCCTCTCCTCTCCACAAACTCGTCGGAATTTCTCAACTCGCCGGAGAATCAATTATTGTCTAGATTTAGCGTAGATAACACCTGCATCGAACCGATTTGTTTCGGAATTGTTCTGGAAATCATGTCAAGCATTTTATCGAACACATGGGGGGCATCAAGTTTCTTGATATGAAGAGTTGTTTGGATATCTTTTGGTGTCAAGGGCATCTGGCAAGGAAGCATCAGATGGGTTCTATGACAGATCGATCAAATAATATAGGGGAAATGGATTTTATCATCCTAAACTAATCAAAATTGGCTGCTGCCACTCTCAACTTTCACTTTGGCACCCACCATCCCCAACTTAACACTTTGGTGTACATGTCACCCCATCGTTAACTAGCTACTAACTTGGTTAGTTTTATTATCCTATGTGTCAATTATTATCCCACGTGGCATGATGACGTGTATTTTTATTATCTTTTAAAATTCTGATTTTATAAAACTAACCAACAATCGAACAAGGAGACAAAATCATTCTCTCTCTCTTTCTCTCTCTATCACCACTGCCACAAACCCTAGACAAAATCTTCAACACCATCTCTGTTGTATTCCTCTATTTTTACACACACCAATTATCTAATTTCACCAACAATCTATGCGATTGTCACCAACAATCGAACAATAACCATCTCAGATGAACAAAAAAAATGAAATCAAATCAGAATGGGGTTTGAAATTAGACCTGGAACATTGGAACTTCAGAACCTGCAATTGATTCACGATGATTCCGCCCGGTGGTGGCCTCCGCCTGCGTTGATCTCCACCACCAGACTCAACTACCGGAAACCTCAACGGTACATGCTCCGGGAGCCCAATAAGTTAAGACCCTTTGGGTATTTCTTCAGAAGCAACCAATCCAAGCCCATAGGGACCAGATTTAGCAATTCGGACAGATGGGTGTGGACAGATGGGTGTACGAACCCACCTTCTCTTCTCACCCATTTGATTAAATCCGCTGGGTTTGGAACCAACCGCGGCGTTTCAGCGTCAGAGCAAGTTAACCGGCGGTGGAAAGTTTACATTTTGGTGGTGGTTAAGAGTGTCTTGGAGGTTGTAAAGTTCATCAAAGTCGACATTTTTTGAAGAGGGGTTTGGAGCATTCGTGATTTTGAGCTTGAAATTGGATTTGTGTGGGTTTTGGGGTAAGAAATGGAGTTTGTGAAATTTAGGGACTTGTCAAGAAGACAAAACCACCCTTGGATTTGATAATTGTTGTTATTCATCGATTAAATCTGCAGTGGTTGCTGCACTCGTATGCAACGTCGTTGTGTAACTGAACTTTCAGATCTAATGTTAGTGAAGATGATGATCACGGTGGCGGTGGTGGTGTTTCAGCTAGGGAGAGAGAGAAGGGGGGTTGATGTGGGGTTTTATAAAATAAATCTTTTAATTTTATATTTTTAATCAGATCTAAATACAAAAATAATACATAACAAGGCCATGTCAGCAAGCCACTTGGGAAAAAGGCCACGTCAACATGCCACGTAGGCTAAAAACCAACAGAGTTAATGGTTGGTTAACCCTGGCGTGATAGAGCAACCAAAGTGTTAAGTAAGGGGTAGTGGGAGCCAAAATAAAAGTTGAGAGTGGCAGCGGCCAAAATTGATTAGTTTAGGGTGATAAAATCAATTTCCCAATAATATAAAAGAATCATGAAACTGAAACAGGGGATGGCAGGGGATTATGCTTTCCTTTCTCAGCCTTGGATGACATAAATCAATTTTTGTATGATGATATATTAGTGACAGGGGTGAGGTGGTTTCTGTAAGTGGCAGAGAGAAAGATGTGTTGGGTTATTTTTAGCCCATGAGTTAGTCCATCAATTTTCTTTGGCCCATTTGGTTTCTTTGAAGATAAATGAAATGAAGAAGCAGAGTTTTTTTAACACCCTAAAGACCCTCACAACACAAAAGTTCAACACACACAAAGAAGAAGCTCATTTCCGTAACCTAAAAACCCAGCTGCAGAGGTCGTTCGTTTCCCGGAGATTGAACCGTTGGATCGCTCTGAATTTTTGGCACAACCATTCGTACATCAGGGAGACCTTATCCAACGGTGGGTTTGTCCAAATAAGCTCTGGAAGTCCTTCTGCACAGCCCTCTGTTTCTGCAGAATTTTTGGGTTATATTTCCTTCTTTTGTCTTTGTATTTGATTCCATATGCTTGATGTTGTTGATTCCAAGTGTATGATGATTATTGTATGCCTCTAGTAGACCTAGGGAAGACTTTGTATTGCTCTAAATTTGGTGATAGTGGATTTGAAGCGGCTCTAGTAGTCCCGTGGTTTTTACTCTCCTTTCTTGAGAGGTTTTCCACGCTAAAATTTGGTGTTCTTGTTGTTATTGTTTTCGGGCTGTTTCGGGGCTGTTTTCGGGCTGCTTAGATTGTAGTTGGTATACCCTATTTGTTTGCATCCTCACAGGTTCATTCGGGTTCGGGAAAAGTCTTGGTCAAACGAAGTTTGCTTCCGCGTTTGTGTTTACCGTTTGTGACCGGGTTAGGCGTTTTTTTCCCATCATAGTGGTATCAGAGCCAGGTTCTTGTTACTGGGTTGAAACTTGATTGAAAGATGGAAGCTAATACAAGTAGGATTGTGAATTTGAATGGTTCTAATTATCATGTTTGGAAAGGCAAGATGGAAGATCTCCTTTATGTGAAAGATTATTATATGCCTGTGTTTAATACCGATAAACCTGAAGGTAAAACAGATGAAGAATGGAATATCTTGCACAGAAAGGTTTGTGGTTATATTCGCCAGTGGGTTGATGATAATGTTTTGAACCATATTAGCGGGGAGACTCACGCTCGTACTTTGTGGAACAAGCTTGAGGAATTGTATGCTCGGAAGACCGGAAACAATAAACTGTTCTTGATTAAACAGTTGATAAATTTGAAGTACAATGATGGAACTCCTGTTACTGATCACTTGAATGTTTTTCAGGGTCTTATTAATCAGCTTGCAGGAATGGGTATCAAGTTTGAAGACGAGGTACAAGGCTTATGGCTTCTTGGTACTTTACCGGATTCTTGGGAGACTTTTAGGACATCATTGTCCAACTCTGCAGCAAATGGTATTATTACTATGGAAATGGCTAAAAGTAGTATTTTAAATGAAGAGATGAGAAGAAAATCACAGGGTTCCTCTCCACAATCAGATGTTTTGGCCACAGAGAGCAGGGGGAGAGGTCAAAGTAGAGGTCCGAGTAACAAAGAGAAGCATCGTAGTAAGTCTAGAGGTAAGTTTGCTGATTATGAGTGTCATCATTGTGGTAGGAAAGGGCACACAATTAAATTCTGCAGACAATTAAAAAGGGAGAAAAAGAAGGCTAATTACAACAATCAAAAGAACAATCATAAGAAAGATGATGGTGGCAATGACACGGCTGAAGTTAATACTGCTACCGAAGAGTTCTTCATTTGTTGTGATTATGATACAGTGAACATTGCACGTGATGATTCGAGTTGGGTTGTTGACAGTGGTGCTACGTGTCATGTGACATCACAAAGGGAATTTTATTCATCTTACACACCTGGTGACTTTGGGGTTGTTAAGATGGGTAATAACGGGCTATCAAAGGTTGTAGGTGTTGGGGATGTTTGCTTGAAGTTTGACACTGGGATGGAGTTGGTTTTACACAATGTAAAACATGTTCCAGATATTAGACTCAATTTGATCTCCGCAGGTTTACTTGATGATGATGGTTACCATAGTACCTTTGGTGATGGTGTTTGGAAACTCACTCGTGGTTCTTTGATTGTGGCAAGAGGTAAAAGAAGTTCAAAGTTATACAGAACGCATCCGAAGATCTCCAAAGATTCGGTAAATTTGTTAGTGAATGCCGATATGACCGACTTGTGGCATAGGAGACTTGCTCACATGAGTGAAAAAGGGATGTCTATTTTGTTGAAGAAGAATGCCTTGCCCGATTTGCACGATGTTCATTTGAAGAAGTGTTCTCATTGTTTGGCAGGTAAGCAAAGAAGAGTTTCTTTCAAGAGTCACCCTCCTCATAGGAGAGACAATATACTTGATTTAATACATTCGGATGTTTGTGGTCCTATGAAGACTAGAACACTTGGGGGCTGCTTGTACTTTGTCACTTTTATCGATGATCATTCGAGAAAAGTTTGGGCCTATACTTTGAAGTCTAAAGATCAAGTATTAGATGTGTTTAAGCAGTTTCATGCCTTAGTTGAGAGACAAACTGAGAAGAAGCTCAAGTGTATTCGAACAGATAATGGAGGTGAGTACATTGGTCCTTTTGATGCTTATTGTAAAGAGAAAGGTATTCGGCACCAAAAGACTCCTCCAAAGACACCACAGTTGAATGGTTTAGCAGAGCGGATGAATAGAACATTGGCTGAAAGGGTTAGATGTTTGTTGTCACATGCAGGGTTGCCTAATTCCTTTTGGGGTGAAGCTTTGAACACCGCAGTAAATGTTATTAATCGTACTCCTTGTGTTCCTTTGTCTTTTGATGTTCCTGACAGGGTTTGGAGCGGCAAAGATGTTTCATACGATGATTTGCGGGTCTTTGGATGCAAGGCTTTTGTGCATATTCCCAAAGATGAAAGAACAAAGCTTGATGTAAAGACCAAGCCATGTATATTCGTTGGTTATGGGGGAGATGAGTTTGGTCACAGGTTTTATGATCCAATCTCGAAGAAACTCATAAGAAGTTTTGATGTTGATTTTATTGAAGATCAAAGTTTGAAAGATATTGAGAAGACAAAGATAGTTCCTCAATATACATATGATCTTACTGATTTGGATCCAGTTCCTCCACAGCATTCTGAGCCGCGTAATGAAGATGATATTCAAAATGATGAACAACAAGGTACTGATAATCATGATATTCCAGAGCAGCAAGAGTTAGATGAGGGTCCTCATCCAGAGTTACCAGTACCAGGTATGACAACATTTGTCCCACTCAGACGGTCTACAAGAAACCGTCATCCTTCCACCCATTATTCTGCTGATGAGTATGTCTTGCTCACTAACGGGGGAGAGCCCGAGTGTTATGAAGAGGCCATGGAAGATGAACACAAAAGGGAGTGGGTTGAAGCCATGCAAGATGAGATGAATTCCTTGTATGAGAACAATACCTTTGAGTTAGTAAAGTTGCCTAAAGGCAATAAAGTTTTGAAGAACAAGTGGGTCTACAAAGTGAAGACTCAAGAACATACCTCACGGCCTCGGTACAAAGCCAGATTGGTGGTTAAAGGGTTCAGTCAAAGAAAGGGTATTGATTTTGATGAGATTTTCTCTCCAGTCGTGAAGATGAGTTCCATTCGGGTGATTCTTGGTTTGGCAGCTAGTCTTGATCTTGAGGTTGAGCAAATGGATGTCAAGACAGCGTTCCTTCATGGTGACTTGGATAGAGAAATCTATATGGAGCAACCTGAAGGTTTTCAGGTTAAAGGTAAAGAAGACTATGTCTGTAAGCTTCAGAAAAGTCTTTATGGGTTGAAGCAAGCACCAAGACAGTGGTACAAGAAATTTGAGTCTGTTATGGGGAAGCAAGGCTACCGAAAGACTATTTCAGATCACTGTGTTTTCTTTCAGAGGTTTGGTGATGATGATTTTATCATTTTATTACTCTATGTTGATGACATGTTGATTGTAGGCAAGAATGCAGAGAGAATTGTTCAGCTGAAGAAAGAATTAAGTAAGTCGTTTTCTATGAAAGACTTGGGCCCAGCAAAACAAATTCTTGGTATTCGGATTACTAGAGATAGAGCTTCAAAGAAGTTGCACATGTCACAAGAGCAATACATTGAGAAGGTGCTTAGCAGATTCAACATGGCTAAAGCTAAAGCGGTTAGTTCGCCTCTTACTCCCAATTTTAAACTAACCGATAAAGATTGCCCTTCTTCGAAGGAGGAGATTGAAGACATGGATAAAGTTCCATACGCGTCAGCGGTTGGAAGCTTGATGTATGCAATGGTGTGTACAAGACCTGATATTGCCCATGCAGTAGGTGTTGTTAGTCGGTTTCTATCAAATCCAGGTAAGAAGCATTGGGAAGCAGTTAAGTGGATCTTTAGATATCTACGTGGTTCTTCCAAATTGGGTATAACATTTGGAAATGAAGAGCCAATGCTTGTTGGTTATACGGATTCTGATTTGGCGGGAAACAAAGACAACATGAAATCCACTTCTGGATATTTGATGACTTTTGCAGGGGGAGCTGTCTCATGGCAGTCAAGACTACAAAAGTATGTTGCTTTGTCTACAACTGAGGCTGAGTATGTGGCAGCAACAGAAGCGTGCAAAGAACTATTGTGGTTGAAAAGGTTTACGCAGGAGCTTGGCTTTATGCAACGGCGCTACGTGGTTCTTTGTGATAATCAAAGTGCTATTCACCTTGCTAAGAATTCTATGTTTCACAAGAGAACAAAACATATTGATGTGAAGTATCATTGGATTAGAGATGCGCTTGAAGACAAGTTGTTTGAACTTGATAAAGTTCATACCGATGATAATGGTTCCGATATGTTGACAAAATCTTTGGCAAGGGAGAAGTTGAAGATATGTTGCTCAATCGCCGGGATGGCGAACTCTTCCTCATAGGCCAAAAAGGGGGAGAATTGTTGGGTTATTTTTAGCCCATGAGTTAGCCCATCAATTTTCTTTGGCCCATTTGGTTTCTTTGAAGATAAATGAAATGAAGAAGCAGAGTTTTTTTAACACCCTAAAGACCCTCACAACACAAAAGTTCAACACACACAAAGAAGAAGCTCATT
This sequence comes from Helianthus tuberosus, assembly GCA_030545235.1. Lineage (NCBI taxonomy): Eukaryota > Viridiplantae > Streptophyta > Magnoliopsida > Asterales > Asteraceae > Helianthus > Helianthus tuberosus. Next base: position 15,448 of record JARYGA010046779.1, on the reverse strand, counting down.
TCCGTAACCTAAAAACCCAGCTGCAGAGGTCGTTCGTTTCCCGGAGATTGAACCGTTGGATCGCTCTGAATTTTTGGCACAACCATTCGTACATCAGGGAGACCTTATCCAACGGTGGGTTTGTCCAAATAAGCTCTGGAAGTCCTTCTGCACAGCCCTCTGTTTCTGCAGAATTTTTGGGTTATATTTCCTTCTTTTGTCTTTGTATTTGATTCCATATGCTTGATGTTGTTGATTCCAAGTGTATGATGATTATTGTATGCCTCTAGTAGACCTAGGGAAGACTTTGTATTGCTCTAAATTTGGTGATAGTGGATTTGAAGCGGCTCTAGTAGTCCCGTGGTTTTTACTCTCCTTTCTTGAGAGGTTTTCCACGCTAAAATTTGGTGTTCTTGTTGTTATTGTTTTCGGGCTGTTTCGGGGCTGTTTTCGGGCTGCTTAGATTGTAGTTGGTATACCCTATTTGTTTGCATCCTCACAGGTTCATTCGGGTTCGGGAAAAGTCTTGGTCAAACGAAGTTTGCTTCCGCGTTTGTGTTTACCGTTTGTGACCGGGTTAGGCGTTTTTTTCCCATCAAGATGAAGTTTCACATGAGGGAGATAGAAAAAAAGAAAGGGAGTTTATATGTATTTTTTTATTTTGTACAAAATAGACCCTAAAGAAAAGTTCTTTACAAAATAGCACCTGAGAAGAGAAGGCGAAATGAAAAGAATGCCATCAGGGGCGACTCTTTTAGCGGCGAAAAAGGCCTTTAGGAGGGACTAGCACTAGTGGCGACTAACAGCCGATTAGCGGCGGGTATTAGCGGCGACCAGAGTCGCAGCTATTGCTCCTTTTCATTATAGTGTATAATCGACACACACATACATCATACAGTTTTGTACGTCCATTTTGACGCATATGACCCTTGTACTTAATTACATACACATTAGACTCTAAATACAATAATAATCGCATACACATAAATGACCCATAAGTTTGTTTGGCAAGGATAAAGTGATTATTTCCAACAACTATAACATCAGTCACGACATATTTCAATTTCACTAGATTGCTCTATGTGATGATCTTGTTGCAGGTCTTCATCAGTGAACTCCTGATTACCTTGCTTCAGATCATCATTACCCAGGTCTTCGCTTTGTAAAATGTCATTAAATTGTTGCATCATATGTTCTTGTTGTAAATCGTCATTATATAAGTCGTCATCATCATTATCAAACACTTGGCTCTTGTAATAAAACTTTGCAATGCAACAATAGGTTATGAAGTTTAGTGAACCAACACATACCAAAACCATATAATACTTGTCTAGCCGACTGTCATTGACTGTGTCCCCAAACCATCTTTGAAGTATTAAGATAAGAAAAATGTTTAGCAATACTCCTATGCCCATAGCACACATAAGTTGCTCACGATAACCATGTGAGTTTCTCTTTACTTTCATTAGAGACTTGTAAAACTCTAATAGCCCATCATGAATAAGTCCTCCCATGCACCCTAACACGCAGTATTGAGGTACTAACCAAAGAAAACTTACGGAAGTCTTTGTATCTTCTTCATCAACCAGATGACTGACTTCTTTTAACCTATAAACCTCTAGTCGCCATGCAAAAATACAACTTACAATTCCACAAAGCATTCCTGCACCAATTTTGACCTTCTCATTTTTTGGTAAACAAGGAATCCATGAATATATATACGGGATAGCGAATATTGAAACTTTCTGAACCAAGATGTACATTTGTATTGCTGCACTGTTGGAGGTGTCTAGGCTGTTGTATTGTAGAAGAAAGAATGTTTCCCCATTTGCTGTCCACACTCCAGAATACACTACCCACATGGGAAGCATTTTTAAAAGGCTCTTCAGAGCCACATTACCTTCTTGTTTAGAACAACTATTCATTTTTTCTTCTTTCCCGTTGGTGTCTAAGTGTAGCGTAATTTCCCGTTTAATCTCTTCATTTTCTCCCTTTTCTATATCCAAATTCTTTGTAGGTCCGCCTTTTTTTGGAAATTTGTCTATAAACCTACTCAATTACAAAGCATATACGTTGTGATACAGATACTTGTGAATGTAAAGAGACATCATTTACCCACACATTTTAAATTTGTTTAGAAAAATGCTAAAGATTTTGCTAAATTGTCCTTCCGACGTTAATCTTTTTTCACAGCCGTAGATCCATGCCACAACACACGGTTCTTTAACAACTAATTATATACTCATTCATACGCTAATCAGTTAATAATAACTTACAGAAGATATATCTGTGAAATACAAGTTATCAAAAATTTCTTGTCACTGAACAAGATTTAAGTAATGAATTTTCAGAATTTGAACAAATATTTAATTGTTTCTAAATATTCAGAAAACATGTAACTACAAAGTATAAAAAAAATAACACCACAAAAGAAAGAAATGTCCATATAATTTGCTTATGTATCAATTTTTACGCATAGACTATCCATGTCAACATGGTATATCTTGCATATGTGTAACATAAGAAACAAACAAGTTATTATAAGTTATGTCATAGTTTTGTTCAAATTAACATGTGGAAGGGCCTTATAAGTGCAAAAAGTTGGTTGAATTACTTTTGTGACAAAAAAAAAAGTACATTGCTTTTTTATTTTAAAAAGATTGTTGAGTGATTTTCTAAGAAAAAAAATAAAAGGCGCAGTGTTTTTTAGGCCATGCAGTGTGGGGGACGGCTAGGGCGGTTGAGGGTCGGCTAGGGCCATCCACACCGCCCCCTTCAGCCTCGTCCCGTCCTTTCCGTTCCCTCCTCGACTTTCTCGACGAGCCTCTCTCTCTACACACACACATACATACTTCTTGTATATACAAGGGGCTCATTCCTCACACCGGATGACGTAGATGCCTACATGGAGGCCCATCCCTTAAGGATGGGGCTCCTCCACACCTTAGGCTATGTTCATTGGTAACCTAATGTTAGGTTGGTCACCAATAAGACAAAAGTTTAAGTAACTAAAAAAGAAATTGGAAAAATTACAGTTTTCGTCCTTTATGTTTATAGGTAGTTGCAATGGATGACCTTTACCTTTAATAATTACAGCCACAGTCCTTTGTTTGGAAAACTCACTACACCTTAGGTCCTTTAACACTAACTTGGTTAAAATTTTGAGTTAAGTCTGATCAATCAAGGGTAAATTAGTCATTTTACCAACAAAATTAGCAAAAGATAAAAAACCTAATTATCTCAAACTCTTCTTTTACATCATTTCCCAACCCTTTTCTTCTTTCACCATCACCGCCACCACCATAACCATCAACACCACCAAATCTGTTGGCACTAGGGGTGTTCAAAACCGGATATCCGAAAGTTCGGATATCCGAATTTCGGATATCCGAAATTTTCGGATACCAGATTTCACTATCCGAATCCGTATCCGAAATTTCGGATATCCGGAATTCGGATATCCGAAATTTCGGATACGGATTCGGATAGTTAATCGGATATCCGAAAATCCAACTTTTTATTTAATTTTTATTTTTTTATTATTTTTTTCATATTTGGAAACGGATATTTTGGATAGTTTCGGATATCCGAATATAAGTTTTCGGATATTTTCGGATATTTTTCGGATATTTCGGATATTTTTCGGATATTTTCGGATATTTTTCGGATATTTCAGATATTTTCGGATACTTCGGATATTTTCGGATATTCGGATATCCGAAAAAAAATGAAAATTAAATTTTCGGATATTTCGGATATCCGAAATATCCGAAAATTTTGAAAATCACTATCCGAATCCGAAAAATTCGGATATCCGAAATTTCGGATATCCGATTTTTCGGATATTTCGGATTCGGATATCGGATATTTCGGATCGGATTTTCGGATACGGATAATTTTGAACACCCCTAGTTGCCACCACAACCACCGCCAAATCCGCTGCCACCAACACCAGATCCATCACACCACAACCTCCATCTAGTTTGTGACTTAACCACCACACTTCATCTAGCTCGTACTCGAATATTCAACCAAATCCCCAAATCAAAACACCACCATCAACCATCGCTTTGATTCTTAACGACCATCATTCCGGCTTCATTTACTCGAATATTCAACCAAACAAGTTCAATTTCAACACAAAATTTAGGGCTCGAATACGTTACCGGGGAGTGCCGGAGGTGCTGTTGAGAGTGGTTCGGTTGATCGGTGACAATGATGTGAAGGGAGTGTCGGAGAGGTTATTGACAGTGGTTAGGTTGATACCAGCGTTACTTCCCGATGAGAAAAGGTGGGGGTTTCTTGATGAACCGGAAGTTGAGCAGATCGGAGGTTAACGTCTACGATAGTTTCAGATCTATGGGTTTGGGTGGTGGTGGTGCTCGTGGTTGTCAGAGGGTTGGGGTGGTGGTGGTAATGGAGATGGGATATGGTTGTGCTTTGAATCTGCAGGTCCTTTCTATGCGATAATCTTAATACTCAATCTCCAGATCCTCCTTTTTTATTTTCATCTTCTAATTTTGGTGCTTTTTCGCTTTTATCATCAAATGCCATCCTGAATCATGTGCCATTTTTGTGAATTTTGATCCAAGGTTTTCCTTAGGGTTCTTTGATGTAAATTTATGAGAGAGATGGCTTTGTGTTTTTTATATATAGTGTATATTTTTTTTAAATCTGATTTCTTTTATTGTTTAAATTTATTTTAGATAAATAAATGAATAAAATTATCAGTTTACCCTCATGTGCAAGGCACATGCCAACTTAACTGAATTTTTTTTAACAAGGTTAGGGCTAAAGGACGTAAAGTGTAACGAGTTTTCCAAACAAAGGACTGTGGCTGTAATTATTAAAGGTAAAGGTCATCCATTGCAACTACCTACAAACATAAAAGAATACCAACCAAAGTTGACAACCAGGTTGGTGGAGCAACCTTGGTTGCAACCCAAACTAATTCCCCTAATCAGATAATTAATTAAATAACTTAAAATATTTAAACTTTAAAGAAAAACTAAATACACCGTATTTCTTTTTCTTTTTTTTGTAATATCCCGATATAATTTTTTTTTAAAACCGAGTTCGTTCAAAAACATATATTTTTAGGTTGGGATGAGTTGTGAATGTGTGTTAAAAATTGAGTAGGTAGAAGAAAGAAATAATAATTTTTTAATAAAAAGTTGGGTTGGGTTGGGTTGGGTCAGCAATTGACATAGTCTTGTAGCCTTAATATTTATATGCTTGGAAATTATGTTACGAAGGGAGAGTGAATGAAAACGTACCCAGAGATGTACTTGAGTAGCTTTTTAAAACACGCTTGAAATATTCCCGAGAAGACGAAAGGCCCACTTGTCTGATCACTATGAAAAGCATTATGACCAAATCCGGATATAATCAAAGCTAATAAAATTGTGATTATGCATATAAAGAATGCACTTTTCCAAGATGAATCAAAACCACCAATAGCATTAGGTACTGGTGCAACCCACAGTAATGTTCCACATATGGAACTAGACGTGTTTACTACACCTGACCAAATTTGTGCACGTGCAATAGATCGTTCTTCAATTCGATCTGGAGACTTATCAATGTCATGTAGCAAAACTAGAAGTGCATCTTCTAAAATTGTGCTTCCTGCTGTTCCATAAGCCACAAGAATCACCGAGGCCACAGGAAGCCATATTGTATTATATTGATAAAGCTTCCAAAAAAGCACCAAACCCTGTAACAAAAAAAAAAAAAAAAAAAAAAACATGTAAACACACTTGACGTCACCAAACCCTGTAAGTCTAACAAAAAAAACATGTAAACACACTAGACGTCACAGAGAACATAATTCATTACTACATGCAAGACTAATCACATGATAAATAAGTACCTTTTAAATAATGTTTAAGGGGCTGTTTGGCTAAGTTTTTCAAAATGACTTATTTGCTTATTTGCTCTTTCTGAAAAGCAAATAAGCAAATAAGTCATTTTGAGAAGCTCCATTTTAAAGCTTTTCAAAACAGCTTATTGACTTATTTGCTTTTCAGAAAAGCAAATAAGTCATTTTGAAAAGTTTAGCCAAACAGCCCCTAAATATGCCTCTTGCACCTGGAGAAGTGTTCAAAAGTATACTAATTTCATAAAAAAAAATTGATGTATCAAACTTTAAACCTTAACACCTTTTAGAAACCGATATATACTTTTTGAAAAATTCTTAAACTTAACTGGGTTAACAGGTTTATCAAATATGACGTCGAGGTTAAATAAGAACCAAAAAATATATTATTTTCTAATAGTATTTCGGATCGGGTCTAAATTGGACCCCTAAATTTGTTTAGGACCACAACGTGTTTTATTAAAAAGGGTGGCTCCCCTAATTTTTTTTAGTCATGTTTTTTTTTTTATTCCTTCTGGGACTTGAACTCATAACCTCATTAATTTAGATCCTCCTAAAAACTTTGTTTTTTTTTTTTCCATTGTGCGGGCCACCAACCCCAATGATACGGCTCCCCTTAATAAGTGTGACTGTAATGTCGGGTGGTGTGGGCTAGAGCTGTTCAAATTGCTCGACGCTCAAGACTCGTTCGATGCTTGATCGAAAAATGTTTGAAATTTGCTCATTCGATTCTACTCGATTGAAAAAGGTGCTCGGTTTGGATCTGTTCAGTTTGAAACGAACGGAGCATGAGAAAAGGTCCACTCAGTTCGGTTGGCTCGAATTATTTTTTAATATATATAGGTATATATTAATAAAATAACTAAAGGCGCATATTAATATTGGTTGGTCCAAGATCCAACTAGAGTCCATACAATTATAGAATTGAAGGCTGATACCAATAGCCCACTATCTAATAACCAGAGTAATTGAGACAAAATGTCAAAATACCGAAATGTGAAGCGTCGATCGATACTCAAGTGTCAACCCACCATGTAATTCAGAAGTACATAATCCTAATTAAAACCCCACATCAACCATCATTATTCAAATTATCTGTCGCCAAGACGCCAACTCCCTAAGGTTTTGCTTCAATTGGTTCATTTGATTTCAAACTTGTCATAGATCAAAGGTCTGCTTCAATCGTTCGACGATTCATCTTTCCGCTTAGATGATCTCGGTAGAGCTAGTTAAGTGTTTTTTTTATTCCTTGTTATTTCATAAATTTATACTTGTGTTCCAATTGGACGAAACCTTAGGGACGAAAACTACACTTTACTATAAAAACTAACAACCCCATCGTCACTTTTTTATTTGTTATGTGATGCTCGATACTCGTATAGAAAGGCGCTCGTTCGACTTTGGCTCGGTTGAAAAAAAGGCTCAGTTTAGTTTGTAAACGAACCGAGCATGAGCAAATATCCGATCGGTTTGGCTCATTTTGTGAACAGCCCTAGTGTGGGCTCGCATCATTGTCCAAATCTACACTATTGCGCCCACAACACCACTTAGGACTAGGAGGCACTATAGAGGGGAGTTATGGAGTGTGTCGCAAAGGCAATAACGAGGGCTAACGAGTATAGAGGGCTAACGAGTATATCGGTGGCGGCCATTTAGTAATTCAACTGTTGGAAAATAGTAACAATTTAAAAAAAACAAAAAAAGAATTAAAAAGATCTACTATATATAAAACCACATTTTTAACCAACTTATACCACACAATCTTTCTCCCTTTATACTACAAAACCATTCTATTCTACAACTTTTTTTTTCCTTTCACCATGTTCCCCAACAAGAACAACATAAACACGTTTAGCATGAACCACCTGTTTTTTTTTTTCTGCAAATCGTCAACCGATGGACCCCAACGACCCGTACCAAATAAATCCACAAACGGGTAACATCGAGTACTATCTGATCATGCCACCTCTACTTGGTTTCATCTAATATTCCACTAAAATGCCACAGTTGACGAAACATTCTCCACGATTCCCGTATTCGTCACAAGCGCACAATTCATACCCGAAACACAACCCATACCCGAAACCCAACATGTACCGAAACCCAAACGACTTTATCCATGAGTCATAGACATCATAAGAATGGTTCAAATCAAAAGTGTGCTCCGAAGTCAGTCGAAAGGGGGACACCTACTGAAGAACTAGCTTTGACACATGTGAATGCTTCAAAAGACCTGATTATTGGTAATATTTTTTCTCAACTAAATTTATAAATTATTTTTGTCAACTATTATATATGTTTTTTTTTTGTCAACTATATATATAGGAAGGTTAACGTACATTACGGCTTAACGTATATCACGTACGACAGGTAATTACGCACGTTCATTTTAAAATCACGCACGTTATAACTCAAAAATCTAAAATCACGCATGTTGAAACACAAGAATCACGCATATTGAAAACATTAATCGCGCATGTTATAGAACAAATCACGCACGTTGTTTTACGTGAAGTACATTAAGCTGTAATGTACGATATACTTATATATATATATATATATATATATATATATATATATATATATATAGGAAAGGGTTTAAATGAGAACGCTAAATATTGCAAAAACCGTGAGAACAAATGAAAAAACCACAAGAACTTGGTCAAAAACAATTCAAATTCAAAATTTCTTTTTACACTTATCATTATTGTTCGAATACAATGTTATAAATTAAATTTACACGTTTAAATTTACGTGAATTCGTAAATAAAGAAAATTTACACATGTGTAAATTTGTCATTTACACATGTGTAAATTTGTTATATTTACACATGCGTAAAAAATCTAGTAACAGTGATTTTGAGAGTAGAAATAAATTATTTGATGTTGTAAATTCTTTTTTGATGTTGTATTTTAATTACAGTGAGTTTTGTTTTAAAAAAAATGGTTTTGATTGGTTTTTTCATTCGTTCTCACGGTTCTCGCGATATTTAGCGCTCTCAAGAACCAATGAAAAAACCAATCAAAACCATTTTTTTAATACAAAACTCACTGTAATTAAAATACATCAAAAAAAGAATTTACACCATCAAATAATTCAATTCTCTTATCAAAATCACTCTTATTAGATTTTTTACACATGTGTAAATATAACAAATTTACACACGAGTAAATGGCAAACTTACACATGTGTAAATTTTTTTTTTTATTTATGAATTCATGTAAAAATAAACATGTAAATTAAATTTCTAATATGGTATGGTATTCGAATAATAATGATAAGTGTAAAAAAAAATTTGAATTTGAATTATTTTTGACAAAGTTCTCGTGATTTTTTCATTCGTTCTCACGGTTCTCACAATATTTAGCAATATTACATTATCACCACATAATCATGTACACATCAGTGAAATGGTGCCACGTCGGTTAAAAGACTAACCAAGTTAGAGCAGATTTAACTGAGTGGTGCCAGTGCAAACAAAAAGTCAAGTTGGGGGTGCCGGGTGTCAAAGTGTTAGTTGCGGGGGACAACGGCCAAAGGCCGATAGTTGGGGGTGATAAAATCCAATAACCCTTAAATAATTAATTACATTCTCTCACATTTTTTTCTCTCACCAATTAATTAATTTTTTAATTCTAAAAATTATAACCATTATATAATATATTGTTCCATTTAGAACATGATTAAAAACACTGTAGAAGTGAATATACATATATGTATGTATTATAAGTATTCACAATTTAAAAACATATGTACATTAACAAATATTGTTCCATCCAATTATCTTCTTTTAAGTGTACATGTCTGATTTGTAATGTGCACATATGTACATTCATAATATACTTTTACAAAAGAAGTTAATGATATAGTTGTTCACCATGGTACATATGTGTATTGCAAGTATCTGAGATGTTTGTTCGGCATAATACGTATGTGTACATAACAGTCTCAACACATATATACATTAACAAGTCAAATTCTTAACACGTATGTACATATATGTACATTATCACACCTATGTTCAGAAGAAGTGTACATTATCACACAAGATTAATGATGAGTACATGAAGAATAATCATGGATAAGCAATTATAAAAAAATTGAATATTTAATCCAAAAAAAAAATATGTAATCAAACTTTTTGTAAACAATCCATTCTTGAATGAATATGCAATTAAAAAAATTCATTATTTTGAATTAAGAGAGATAGAGAACTACCAAAATTAAAAGTGTAACTGAAATTCAATAATTAAAATAAAGATTTAAAACAAATATATTGTATAATTACAATCTTACCTGTAACAACTAAAAAGGAAATCAATGGTCCTGATTAGTTCACACAGTTCACTATGAAGATGGTGTTCACAAATGAACCTAATCATATATATATATATATATATAGGGTTAGGATCGTGTGAGAAGCACTAGGCTAATTGAGAAACTTGAAAAATATTCTCAACCACACATTTTCTCTAAGCTTTTCGTAATATACACATATGTATAGTTTAAAATTGACTATATACATATGTGTATAATTCAAGATTTGACAATATACATATATGTATATAGTCAATTTTAAACTATACATATGTGTATATTACGAAAAGCTTAGGAAAATGTGTGGTACAGAATTCTTCTCAAGTTTCTCAAATAGGGCGGACTTCTCTTAGGATCCCTACCCTATATATATAGGGAGAAGATCATGCGAGAACCACCTCTTATTGTGAGAACCGCGAGAACCAATGTGAACACACAAAAAATGCCTAAAAATAGCTAAAAATCACACAAATTTTTTTTTTTTGAATTTTTTAATATTTTTTATAAAAAAATCGCTAATTTTCGAAGCAAAAAAAAATTTTTAAAAAAGAAATTTAAAAAAAAAAATTTTTAATTTTTTTTTTGCTTCTAAAAGTAGCGATTTTAACATAAAAAATATTAAAAAATTCAAAAAAATTTTTTTATATTTTTTTAGGTTTTTTGGGGGTTTAGTTTTTAGCATTTTAGCTTGGGGGGGGGGGGGTTAGGTTTTTGGGGGGTGGGGGAGGGGGGTTTAGGTTTTTTTTTTTTGGGGGGGGGGGGGGGGTGGGGTTAGGTTTTTTTTAGCATTTAGCTTGGGGGGGGGGGGGGTTTAGGTTTTTTTTGGGGGGGGGGGGGTTAGGTTTTTTTAGCTATTTTAGGTTGTGTTCACATTGGTTCTCAAGGTTCTCACAATAAGGGTGGTTCTCGCATGAGCCCCTCCCTATATACATATATAGGGGAGCGCTAAAATGAAAACCACCTCTAGTTGTAAGAACAGTGAGAACTACACCGTACGGGGCGAGGTGGACCAAATTTTTTTTTATAAACGTAGATGCGTGTATTATAAACACATTTGTGAAAAAAAAAATTCAAAAAAAAAAATTTCGTGTGTGTAGTTTTGAGCACCACAAGTTTGCGTTTACGGGTACTGTAAATTTTGTTTAAAATTTACGGTACCCGTAAACACAAACAAAACTACACACACGACATTTTTTTTTTTGAATTTTTTTTTACAAATGTGTTTATAATACACGCATCTACGTTTATGAAAAAAAAAATTGGCCCACCTCGCCCCGTACGGTGTAGTTCTCACGGTTCTTACAACTGGAGGTGGTTTTCATTTTAGCGGCCCCCTATATATATATATATAGGGGAAGGATCCACTAAAAAATGAATTTTGCCTAAGTAGCCTAAGAAGGATTGTGATGATTTCATGTGGCACTCCTAATAAGTAGGAATGAATGACATTTTGGTCCTTATAAATAGGAGTGAAAATGACATATGACACCCCTTTTGTTTTTTAAAAATACAACAAAATAAATCTAGTACAAAAAAAAATATAGCACAAAAAATGTTGTACAAAAAAATATAACACAAAAAATCTAGTACAAAAAAATATAGCACGAAAAAATTCAGGAAAAAAATGTAGTACAAAAAAAATCTAGCACAAAAAATAGAGAAAAAAAAATTAAGATAAAAAATCCAGCAAAAAAAATTTAGCACAAAACTATAGTAAAAAAATCCAGCACAAAAAAATGTTATACAACATAGAAATACAATACATTTTAGTGGGTTTTTTAGTCTTCATATTTTCTATAGCAATATGGTACTCAAATTAAAGATAAAAAGACGCTCGATTTTATGGTGAAATTTTTATGAAAAAATAATGTCGTATAAAAAGTTATGAACGTTTAAAAAATGGGGGTGAAATATGCATGTGCCTTGCATGTGGAGAGGGAAAGTCCATAAATAGGATTTTCCCAAGATACCCTTGCACTCCTCCTTTCTCATACACTTTCATCTTAACCATTGATTTGAAAAATGAATGATTAAGATTCATTCTCATCTTACTTAGGCAAAATCAACTTTTTATTTGATCTTACCCATATATATATATATATATATATATAGGACAATGCTAGATAGAAAACTCTAAAAATTTGAGAAAACCCTAGAAAACCAAACCTCCCGACTTTTTTTTCTTTTTTAAATAACACATGTAATATACATGTTTTTAAGAGTTTTGAGCCAAAAAAATCAAAAAAGCGCCGAGTGGATGTTTTAAAAAAAAAATAAACAAGTTTCAGCAACTTTCATCACTAACATGTGTTAGACAAAAAGGCGTTTTTTTGATTTTTTTTTGGCTCAAAACTCTTAAAAACATGTATATTACATTTGTTATTTTTTTCAAAAAAAAAAGTCGGGAAGTTGGGGTTTCTAGGGTTTTCTCAAATTTTTAGGGTTTTCTATCTAACCCTCCCCTATATATATATAGGATAAGGATCATGTGAGAAGTAGTAGGCTATTTGAGAAACTTGAGAAGCATTCTGGACCACACATTTTCCCTAAGCAAAAAAAATACAAAAAAAAGGTAAAAAAAATGCAATTTTTTATTTTATTTTATTTTATTATTTTTTTTTGAAAAATCGCAGCTTTTTCTTTAAGGATTTAATTTTTTTTTGATTTATACACATGTGTATATTGTTAATCATTTAACTATACATATATGTATAGTGGATGGTTCAAATGAGAAGAAAAATTTTGTAAGAATAAAAAAGAATAAGTTTTAAACCAATAGAAATGCTCCATTTTACTTCATTTAATATGTGTATTTAATATTATTAATAAGGGCATATAGGTAAATTTCTAATTGTAATTAATTAGCTAACTAATTAAATTTGTAACTCACTTTTAAATATACTATTTTAAGATAAAATAATTTAGGGTGAAGGACAATTTTTGACATGTGTAGGATAAATTCTTAAATGTGTATGATAGATTTAGATATGCGTAGGGCAAATTTCGGTAAATGTAAGATACATGTAGGTTAAATTTTGAAATGTGTAGGATAAAATATTTTTTTGCTTTATTAATGAGAGATAACATAATTAATGTAAGAGTTATAAACTATTTAATGTTTTACCATTATGCCCTTTCTTCTTTTTCTTCTCACATAAAATTTCTTCTCAAATGAACCTTCCCCTATATGTATATTGTCAATTATACATATATGTATGTTTAAAATTAAAAAATAAGTGTTATTTAGGGTTTAGCATTAGGGTTTAGCTTTATGGTTTAGCAATAGGGTTTAGCATTAGGGTTTAGCATTAGGGTTTAGGGTTTAGCATTAGGGTTTAGCTTTTGGGTTTAGCATTATGGTTTAGCTTTAACTTTTGGGTTTAGCTTTATCTTTAGGGTTTAGCATTAAGGGTTTAGCTTTAGGGTTTAGTTTTAGCTTTAGGGTTTAGCTTTAGGGTTTAGAATTAGGGTTTAGCTTTAGGACTTAGGATTAGGGTTTAGAATTAGGGTTTAGCTTTAGGGTTTAGGGTTTAGCATTAAGGTTTAGCTTTAGTGTTTATGGTATAAGGTTTAGGATTTATAACAGATATTTTTTCAATTTTAAACATGTATATATATATATATGTATAATTGACAATATACATATATGTATAGTTAAAAGATTAACAATATACACATGTGTATAAATCCAAAAAAAAAATTTTTGTTTAAATTTAAAAAAAAAAATTAATCCTTAAAGAAAAAGCTGTGATTTTTCCAAAAAAAAAAATGCATTTTTTTCACCTTTTTTTGCATTTTTTGCTTAGGGAAAATGTGTGGTACAGATTGCTTCTCAAGTTTGTCAAATAGGGTGGACTTCTCTTAGGATCCCTACCTTATATACATGGTAAAGTTGATAAGTGAACAATTGTGTATTTATGAACAAAATGAACTTATCCTGACCATTGATTTTGTAGATCTAGGTTTTCTATTTAGTGGCAAGATTTTAATTTTCTTTTGTAACTTACATGTATTTTAATATACGTAAGGGTATAATTGTATTTTTCTCTTTTATTTAATTAATTGATTTTTTTTTTCTCTCCTTATTTCTCTCTCCAATTAAAAGAATATTTATCCCTTGGGCCCATCGAAGTTGGACGAAAAAAATCTCTCGTTTGCTATCGATCAAAGAACAAGAGCACTAATTGCGAAAATGGGAAAAGATTTCAGGGTTCTTGAGAAAGACTTTTCGCATTGCTTGTGTGAAGAGCACACAATTTTCAAAGCTCAGAAACAATGAATTTGAGCTAGATATCAAAACATGGTAACATGGAATAGTGGTTGTTTTTTCAATAATATAGTACTTTTTATTTTTTAACTTAAATATTTTTTGAATTTATATAATTTTATTATTATTTTATAATGTTTATAAAACTAAAATAAATCTAAATTAAAATAAAATTAGTGATTGAGTAATGATGAGAGAAGCTTTATCTATACAACTAGGGGTGTAAACGAGTCGGGCCGAGCCTGAGCTCGACTCGTCATGTTTTTATGAAGCTCGAGCTCGAGCTCGGCTTGGTTCGAGCTTACTTATTTGAGCTCGAGCTATTTTGAGAACAACCTCAAACGAGCTAAAAGCCCAGCTCCATCTTGCTTCAATATCGCGTAAACGAGCCAAAGCTCAGCTCGCCAATGTTATCATCGTTATTATTATATTATAATTTGGTATTGATATGCCAGCGAGGTGGAAAGAAGTGGTGTATGCGAATTTTCTATTGACGATGTGGAACGAGAAGGTGTTTAAAGGGAAGTTTCCATTTGCTATTACTGTAGTGGAGAATATCAAAGAAAATAACTTCTGTCTGATGATGGTGAATCTAAACTGGTTGGATCAACGATGGAAAGCTCAGTAAATTTGAAGGATTGTCTCTTGTTTATTTTCTATGTTGTGTTTAGTGTTTGTATTGGCTTCCTTTAGCAGCTTGCTAAGGAAGTTCTTTTGTTGTTTGAATATATTTCTTCTTTGGCTAGTAATTTTTTTTTCTAATTAATGATTTTACGATATTAAGTAGGAGATTAGTTTTTTTTTTTGAAGGGCAACTTCTATTATAGAAATAGAGGATACCAGCTGCAAGAATTGAAGCTGAGCAAACAAACAAAATCACACAATGTCTCAAATATTGAAATCAATCCATAGCTGAGCAAATAAATCTAGATCTATTTTTTAATCCAAAAATAGAAGATTAGTTAGTTATGACACCATTGATAACCAATACTTACTATGATATACG
>JARYGA010046778.1:0-2500 GCA_030545235.1 Helianthus tuberosus | reverse complement strand
CAAGCTCAAGCGACTTTACCCATAGGCACGCTTGCCTGAATACCTATGGGGCCATGCAGGAACTACGTCGTCGGTCGATGATACATATTGGGCGTGCCCAATTCCACCGCGAGCAAGCAACGCCCCTATAGGCAGATTCCACCCGCTTGAACTAGCAATTGCGGGCTGGCTGTGCTGCCGGAACGTCACCTTAAAGCCAGCATCCTTGTGCCATCATCTCCTCCAGACAATAATACCCAACATAGCTGACAAGCTCAACCGACTTTTCCCATAGGCACGCTTGCCTGAATACCTATGGGGCCATGCAGGAACTACGTCGTCGGTCGATGATACATATTGGGCGTGCCCAATTCCACCGCGAGCAAGCAACGCCCCTATAGGCAGATTCCACCCGCTTGAACTAGCAATTGCGGGCTGGCTGTGCTGCCGGAACGTTACCTTAAAGCCAGCATCCTTGTGCCATCATCTCCTCCAGACAATAATACCCAACATGGCTGACAAGCTCAACAGACTTTTCCCATAGGCACGCTTGCCTCAATGCCTATGGGGGTGCCAAACTACCGAAGTGGGGCTCAGCATGCGTTTGACACCTCTTTCCTCTCCCTTGGGCACTCTTGGGGTAAAGACAACCGTCTCATCTCGCTCACAATGCATGTGCTTGCCTTGGCCTTGGCTTGGCCTTGGCATGCCTTCCTAGCACATGCTTCTCCTTGGCATGCCATCCCAGCACACACCAAGGCATGCCATCCCAGCACATGCCTTGGCATGCCATCCCAGCACATGCCTCTCTACCCCAAGAGTACTACCACCCCCCTATATATACATTCTGCACAAAAAGTAAAGTGACAGGAACAGACATTAATTTTTTGAGAAATCATAATTTTTGAAGGCAAGCACGTGGTCAGCCACGCTTTCAGGTCGTCGTGCGGGAACAAGGGCAGCGTGCTGGGCAGCGTGCTAGGCAACATGCCATGATGTGGGGCGCTTCCAAGGCAGCATGGCTTGTTTACTAGGCAACATGGTGCAATGTGTGGGGCATCGATCGATTAACTAGCAAACGTCGTTGTTGCTTGTAGGCATCGTGTGGGGCATTTACAAGGCACCGGGCTTGATTTATAGGCAACGGGGCTTGGGGAGACCGACGCCTTGCTTGTATAGGCTTTAAACCTCGCGTCTCGTGTGCTTCTATCTTGCCCTTGCTTGGGCACAGGGGTTGCTCAAGCCCCTGGTCTCCCCTATATATACATTTTGCACAAAAATTAAAGTGACAGGAACAGACATTAATTTTTCGAGGAATCATAATTTTCGAGGTTTACTGGTCGTCGAGGCAACGTGGGCAGGCAACGTGGGGGGGAGGGGCGCTTGGTGGGGGGAGGGAGGGGAGAGGGGCGCTTGTTCTCGGTCATCGTTGGGGCATTTGTGCTGTTATGCGCGCGCCACCAGCCTCCTTTGGCTTGGGCGCTCAGCTACCTTGCCCGGGCATGGGCTGCTCAACACCCACCCCTCCCCTATATATACATTTTGCACAAAAAGCTAAGTGACAGGAACAGACATTAAATTTTTGAGGAATCATAATTTTTCAAAACCCCATCAAACGACGTCGGATTGGCATGAAATTTTGCGTGAGACCTCGGTAACGTGTTTTAAGGGGTTTGGATGAAAAAAATTCAGTTTTCGGGTCCCGAGGGCCCGTTGGCCCGGCTCGGTCGGCCCGTGACGCTTGTTTGGCGTGGATTGTCCGTAACCCCATGAAAGAACGTCGGATCGTCGCGAAACTTTACGTGGCTGTTGTAGGGCCCAAGTAGGGTCGTTTCGGGTCACGGGCCGATTTGATCGGGTCAAAACGTTGACTGGGCTCGGGTCGGGACCGAGCGCCCGTGTGGTTCAACCATAGCCGTATCAAACGAGGTCGGAACGGCACCAAACTTCATGTGAGCCATCGGGACAAGTTGACGGTGGTCTTGGGAAAGAATAATCTGGATTCGGGCCTGCGGGCCCGGTACGTCCGTTTTCTCGGGATTCTTCGTAACAGCACCAAACGACGTCGGACAGCCACGAAAGCTGACACGGTTGTTCACGGGCATTCTTATGGTGGTGTCGGGTCACGGCTTCACGTCTCGGGTCAACGTGTTGACCGGGCCATGTTCGGGCCCGATTTGTCGTTGGGCCTTGGGTCGGGCCCGTTGTGCTCGGATCGACACCAAACTTTGTACAGGTTGTTCACGGGCCATTCTTACGTGGTTTGTGAACAGGAGTTCACGTTCTCGGGTCAGGTCTTCATTTGGGCCTTGTTCGGGCCCGATGTGTCGTTGGGCCTTGGAGCGGGCCCGTTGAACGTCGGATCGCCACGAAAGTTGACACCGTTGCTCGCGGACATTCTTATGGTGGTGTCGGGCCACGGCTTCACGTTTCGGGTCAACGTGTTGAACGGGCCTTGTTCGGGCCCGATGCCGTTGGGCCTTGGGTCGGGCCCGTTATGCTCGGATCGACACCAAACTTT
>JARYGA010046777.1:0-23488 GCA_030545235.1 Helianthus tuberosus | reverse complement strand
TCTAAGAGGATTTGAATATCGTACCACACAAGAACATAGAGGAAAACACAAAAACACATAGTCACATAATTGCGTACTCGTTCAATCGCATAATCGTTCAATTCGACCATTAATTTGTTATCTTTGGACAAGGGTATTTAAAGCATACCAGAAACCCAATCCGTGGATTTCCTTTGGCACTTTAAATATTTTCAAGAATCTAACTATGAAGATAGGAAGATCTTAAAAGGAATTCGGTTTGTCCTAATTGAGTTGTTTTGTACATTTTAAAGTGTACAAGGAATTCAATCAGGGCTCCGATGTCAACGAAGGTGTTGATCGTGATCGGCTTAGGACATGAATAGATCAAGATGTCATCAATAATAACAATGACGATCTGATCCAAATAAGGCTTGCAGACTCAATTTATTAAGTCCTTGAAGATGGCTGGAGTATTTGTCAACCTAAAAGGCATGACTGTAAACTCGTAATGGCCATACTTCGTGCAGAAAAACCGTTTTGGGAATATCTTCTTCGAGAATACAAAGTTGATGATACCCAAAACGCAAATCGATCTTGGAAAAGCATGAAACGCTATGCAGTTGATCGGAGAAATCGTTGATTTAAGGTAGGGGGATATCGATTCTTGATGGTAAGCTTACTAGGCTTACGTTAATCGATATACATTCGAAAAGATCCATTTTTCTTTTCACAAGGAGAACAGGAGTTTCTCCAAGGTGAAAAGTTTGGACGGATGAATCCTTTATCAGACAACTCTTGAAGCTGTTTTGATAATTCTTGCATCTCGAACGGTGCAAGACGATAAGATACTTTAGATTTAAAAGAAACAAGTGTTTGAGGTTCTTTGGGAGATCACAAATGATCATAAAAATGACAGAACCACACAAGTAGTTTTGTCTTTGTGTTGACATCATAAGGTTGAATCAAACATTCATACAATTGCATTAGTTAGAAAATAAAACCACAAATTTTATTTATATAACAACTGCATTGTCTTTAAATGTTACAAGATAACAACCAGAGGAAATACAAAATGCTAAGCGTTCATCGCTGCATCGTTGAT
The DNA here is from genome assembly GCA_030545235.1 of Helianthus tuberosus. NCBI lineage: Eukaryota > Viridiplantae > Streptophyta > Magnoliopsida > Asterales > Asteraceae > Helianthus > Helianthus tuberosus. The sequence goes on along the minus strand of JARYGA010046777.1, from coordinate 22,425 downwards.
AGCCTCATTGATGTTAAACATTCAACCATGTGCTGGATTCATATTGACGTTGGCGTTCGCATTTGGGTTTGCGTTCGCATTTGCATTCACCAGTCTTGGGCAGTTGTGGCGGAAGTGACCAATCTCTCCGCAGTTGAAACATGAACCCAGTGGAAATCTCACAGCATTCCCTTGAACCGGAGCTTGAACCTGAGCAGCCTGATTTTGTCCCAAACGACAAACCTTGGCCAAATGCCCAAGTTTACCACACGTCGTGCATTGCCAGCAAGCTTGTTGTACTGTGTGATGACCGTTGCAGCGTGCACAATAAGGTGCGGTACCGGCATATGCTTTCTTTGCAGGTGGCTGAGCTGGTTGGTTCCGCGGTTTCTGAGCAGTCTGTGCTGTAACAGCAAAGTTCTGACCACCCTTTCGCTTCTTTGATTTCTTTGACGTCTCACCTTCCTTACCCTTCTTGTTTTGGCCTTTCTTGCTATCCTCCTTGTCAGACCCCTGCTTCTTACCTTTGTCACCCTTTCTGTGTAACTTGTTCTTCCGGATCTGCGACTCAGTCAATGTCGCAGATAACTCGATCGCCTGACGGAGTGTGGCAGGGTTACTACCAGTAAGGATGTCTTGTACCGAGTCAGGTAGGCCGTCGATGTACCTTTCGATAGCTATGTCAAGTGGGGTAACCATTGTCGGGCAAAGCAGACTCAACTCCTCAAACCTATCAGTATACGCCCTGTGCTCACCACTATCTTGCTTCAATTCATCAAATTCCTTCTCCAAAGCTCGCTGCTCATGACGAGGACAGAATTCCCTCATCATCAGGGCCCTAAGTTCAGCCCATGTCTGTGCCAGAGCAACTTCTGCACCACGATCCCTCATAACCCCGTTCCACCATGTGAGAGCCCTCTTCTGAAACACACTCGAAGAAAACTCGACCTTGCGATTGTTAGGACACTGCACGTGGCGGAAAGTATTCTCAATGCTTTCGAACCACTGAAGAAGCCCAGTCGCTCCTTCAGAACCACTAAACTTGAGTGGTTTAGCCTGGTTAAAATCCTTGTATTTGCATAGTACATTGTTGTTGTTGTTGGCTTGGTTCCATTGAGCAAAGAGGTTTGGAAATTGAGCAGCCATTTGCTGCGCAATGATTTCTGCCAGCTCGGCAGTCTCTATCTGGTTTTCGCGTCGAGGAGGCATTGTCTAAAAGAGGAAACATGAAAGGAAACGAGTGAGAGAATTTAGACGAAAAGAATGAGATGAAACAAATCTGATGAAAGCAAGGATAGTGGTTATTTGTTTGTTACTACAAAGCAACAAACGACACACAGTGACTGATCAAAGTAAATGGGTCAAAAATAATGTATCGCGAAGACATGCTCGCCTATAAGTGAACACTCATCCCAAGAATTCCCAGGTAAGCACAACTGGTCTCGCGTCTGATGAGATATATACGAAGTGCTTGCCTAGACAGAAAACCCAGAATACAGGCATTCACCCTTCCAGTTTGCACGTGTTCACATTATTTAAGACTCAAAACCTTGTCGAGATTTTGAAAATTCGAAGGGGTTCAAAACCATATAACAGAGGGTTCAAAACCTTACAATAGAGGGTTCAAAACCTTGTAATCAATCATCCTAGAACAGATGATTAGTTTTCAAAGCGGTTTTGAAATTTATGTTCTTGTTGTGGTCGTCGCCTAAGGATAGGTGACGGTACTGTTTTATGACTAAACGCAAGTAAACTCGCGTTAGGGTCCTAAGAAAGTTATAGACTAGGTCAAAGCATTACTAATAACCTAATTCCCTATAACCATTGGCTCTGATACCATCTTTTCTGTCACACCCCGACCGCGTAAAACAACAAATCGCGGCGGAAACATCGGGGCGTGTTGCAACAGAATTAATGTTTCATAACCATGGATATCAAAAGTGTTTCGTTTTATTAAACATTGAGTAATTACATCGTCTTGAAATCTAAATATACTATTTAAATATAGTCTATCATTGTTATTGAGTCACTAAGGCCTTGTCCAGTCCTATGTGAGCATGCATCTTATCAATCGATATCATCCAACAATACCTGAAACATATGTGAAAACGAGGTCAGCAAAGAAATGCTGGCGAGTACATAGGTTTTGTGAAAATAAGATTCATGACTTCAGTTTAAGAAAATGTTTAGTCATGAACCTTGTAATTTGCTTTGTCTTTGTAAATCATTTGAAAAATAATAAGTTTAGATGATATGTATAAATAAGAGAATGATGCATGATTAAATGAATAACCATGTAAAATGAGTCTTTATAAGATGAATTGTTTGTAAATAAATGTCTTGTGAAAAGTATGTTACTTGTATAAAATGTTCTATGTCTCAAACTGAAATGATTCAAATAACGCTACAATATGTAATACCATACAAACACTTATATATAGGAAGTACCAGCGGCGTATCCACCATGTTTGTATCATATTACACACGCATCGTTACTCAATCACTTAACCAAACCAAACCAAACAATGTAAAATGTCTATGTTTAAATATCCATGTCAAATGTCTATGTCAAATATCCATGTCAAATGTCTATGTCAAATATCCATGTATGGCAAGTGAAATGTCTCAACTAAACCATATGCACAAAAACAAAGTATTGAAGTAAAACTTGGTTTAAATCAAAGTTATGTTTTGTGGAAAATACATGATCAAATGTCAATCATGTACAAATGTTTACCCAATCGTTAAACCATCTTGTTTTAATCGTTCAAATCGTTCTTGTTTTAACAAACCCTTACCAAAGGGTAAGTTAATATTTTAATTGTGAAACTACTTTATGGTCGATTCTCTAATAACATTCAAACCTTCTTGACGCGTTCCTCGTTCCAACTCGCTCTCGTTCTCGTTCTTAACAAACCCTTACCAAAGGATAAGTTAATAATTACAGATTCAGTCGCTACCCACAACCCCCACACATAACAATGGGTGCAGTAAATAACGGGATTTGTCAGATCCTATGGTACCATAACCTAATACTGGTCGGCTTGATCATAGCTAATGAATGTCATCGGTCATGTAAACTACAACCAACAAGTTCGTTCACCTTATTGAAATTGTTATTAGTTTTTGAAATCATTGTATTCGTTCTTGAAATCATTGTATTCGTTCTTGAAATCATTGTTAGCGTTCTTGAAATAATTGTTATTGTTCTTGAAGCCACATAGTAATTGTTATTGAAATCATTGATAAAGCATTTAGCACATATGAGTCACCCCAAAACAGTTGAAAACAGTAAAAGAGGGGAATAATGTACTCGCCTGAGAGTGCTTAGGAGTCTTGAACAACTACCAAATAAGCTAGAGGAGTCCCGGAAATCAAACGGTACCTAATATAGGTAACTACATAAATAACCCGGACCTAAATCGGAAGACTGGGTAGCAGGAGGGTTTGTAAACCAAATGAGTGTAGGAACTCATATGATATGGTTTAACAAAGCCTACATACTAAATGAAACTTAACCTAAGTATTATCGACCCATCGCGACCCATTAAGGTAGCTTATGCTACTTTAACGCGTCGTTCGCGTGAAACGCGTTCAGACCGCCTAATTAGTCCTATGACAAGTGTTATATGCCTAAACATGTTACATAATCAGTTATGTGACAAAAGTTTAGGTTACATATGCTTAATTACAAATTATACATGAAAAGGGTATTCTGGTAATTTACCTAAGGCATATAAACTACCTATCATACAACTACTTAAACGATGTGACCATAGGGTATAACCTCGGAAGGTTATTCCCTACACTATGGTCACCTAATGTATTTGGTCGGATCCTAATGATCGACCAAACTGGGTCGGGTTCGAAGGTATAGGCGATTTATTAGATCGCCTACCCTACGACCCTAGACAACGTGGTAATCAGTGGGCATAGTCCCAAGGGACTATGACCAACGTGATTACACTCACGTTGCGAAGTTCAAACGAACTTCGCATTGACCATTACTGGTCAACGCTGAAAGTCAAACTTTTGTTTGACTTTCTGACTCGAAAAGCAGTAAAATAAGGAAAAGAACGAAAGAATACTAACCCAGGGTCCCCGAATGCTAATCCCGATCTAAGAACTCAGGTATGAAACAATGGTTTCAACTTAGAGCTCTAAAATCAGAATTCTTGTGGGTTTTTAAGCCAAAGGGGGTGGGGTATTTATAGTATTCGGTCCACCGTTAGGATCGTTTCATGGAAAACGTGCCATGATCCAAGCCGTACATGTGTTGGAAACTTATGGTGCCTAAAATGTGATCCTTATCAGCTGACTAGACAATTGGAAACATGTGGTGGTGGATCAAACAGCTGCAACTTGCTGTTTAATACACTTAATCTGGTCAGAAGGAGCCAAGCAGCCCGCTTCAGGATGTGCTAAAACTCAGGCGGGCCGCCTGAGGGTCCTGATCAGACAACATGTTTCAGAAATGACAGTTTCAGTCCCTGCACGTGTTTAAGCCCATTTCCGGCACTTCTAAGGCCCGTAAAGCCAACTTTAAGGCCCTAAAATGATGCCTAAACATTGTGGACTTGAAACATGCTCAAAAATATGCCGGGTGATGGTTCGTTTGGTCGTACGAACGCGATGTTCGGTTAATTACGACGGAATGCGCACAAGCGCGAAAAACGATCCAAATGACGAAACGAATGGATTTTTCTTAAGGAGAACACTAAAATATAATATAGTCATGCTCACATAAATTTTTGGATGTCCGGATGTATTCAGAACGTAAGTTATGCGTAAAAATGCAAACTTGTGCACTTTTTGACACTTTTAGTCCCTGAATGACCCAAAAGTTTATTTTAGCACACTAAACCCCTCAAAGCCTATTTCTAAGCTATGTAAAGGATATTTATGGTATGTTTAACTTATGGTCATGTTCCGGAATGTCTGTTACAGTTCAAATTGGCATACTTTCGCAGTTTGTCAAGTTTAGTCCCTGTAAGCAATTTAGCTTGTTTTTGCCATACCAAAGCCTTCAAAACTTATTTCTAAGTTATGTAAAGGTTATTTAAGGTATGTTAAGCCTATGTCACTATTCCGGAGTGTTCGTTGCATTAAACTGGTTATATTTACGCATCAGTGCGCGTATAACCTTCCAGAAAGCGATTTAGAGTTTGAAATTAAACATAAATTGATATGTGCAAATGATACACATATTTTTACAAATCCCAAGTATGAAATACAATATTTCATTGGTTTGGTATTTGCTTGATGCCCGTGGAGGCACAGGTGTTACAGGGGTAACCCCCACGGCAAGAAAGCCAGCGAAAGACAAACCATGTTTTCAGAAACAACTTAAAACTAAACAACCAACTGTGAACTCACTCAACTTTGTTGTTGACTCGTTGTTACATGCCTTACAGGTCGTTAGATGCATATGGAGCTTGCACGAGGAGGAGGTCGTTGTGGGATATGGATTGTTATGTCCCATGTTAAACATTTAATCCTTATGAACTTATTAAACCTACGTTTTGGACTTTGAACTTATGAACTATGGAACTTATGTTTTGGACTTACGTTTTATGCTTCCGCTGTTAACTTAAAGTCGGTTACTTTCTTTTGGTCACCAATTGTATTGTGGTTGGTTTATTTACTTGATTATGTTGTTCAATATGATTGGTGGCTCGATCCTGGTTAGGTCACGCCTCCAAGCGGTGATACTCCGCATGGTGGATTTTGGGGGTGTGACAACAGCGTAACGCAGACTTTGGGGATGACATCGTGCCAGCAGAGCCAGCCATCCCTGCTCCTGTTCAGGCCCTTGCTGCAGATACATCTCCAGAGCACATTCACCTCATGCGCTTCGCACCTATCATGCCACCTACTGGTCATACCGATGAGGCCGGACCATCTGGACATGCCCACATACCACCCAGTGATATGGACCTATACTATCAGCAGTTTCGCTCAGTCCCACAGGTCCCTGTTGAGCCTCTTGTTACGCCACACTCTCCACCTCATGTTATGCCTACTACAGACCCGTACCATCCAGCTCACTACCCAAGCATTTCTACTGATACCCTTATTCTCTCTCGGCAGTCTCAGGTCGACATACTTTTTGACAGCGTTCATGGGCTTCGGCAGCTTGCTGACACCAGACCTCCACCACCACCAGCTCATTCACCACCCCATGCTCCACCACCACCACCAGGGTCACCACCATTACCCCCACTACCACCTCAGATGCCACCAGTTGATATACCACCAGTTGGTTTACCTGCTCGTGTTTTGACACTCGAGCAACAGATTGATTTCCTTATCCGTTTGGTTCACAATTTGGAGGATAGGGTTTCTCATGTTTACAGGTCATTGTTCCCAATTCCACCACCAGTCTTTCCTCCACCATAGACTGTGTTTGCAGGTATCATACTTTTGAGACGGGTATCTATATCCGTTGTTGTGTACATAGACCTCCATCAAGTTTCCAGACAACTGATAGACTGAAGATCGCATGGATTGAAAGAAGACTTTACCACTTTGTATATATTCTAGACTAGTATGACCGGATGATGTATTCCGTGTCCATTTTGTTTCTCTCTAAACGATCTTGTAATCAGTTGTGTACTATATATGAAAACTTGGTGTTATCCTTTATATGCATTTGAAATGTTATATTATACATGTTTTGTTGCTTGCATTGTTTGGTTTATTCGCAGGATATATTGCTTGGTTATATTTTTTTTATTAATGTTATAAATGTATTTTATATGCTTAGTAAAATTATTTAACAAACCAAATCAACGTCTAATCTTTATCCTATTTCTCCTTTGGAAGAATTATGCCACCGAGGAGAGCTTTACGTTCACAGACAAATCCACCCCCACCCCCACCAATGCCTACGACTGAGGCAGAACTGAATGCACTAATAGAACAGAGAATCGCCCAAGCTATCGCACTGTATGAGGCATCCAGTGCCGACACCAGTGGTGGAACCGGCGGATCGGGAGGCCAGGGCCAAGGCGGTACTTCAGGCGGAACAAATACCACGGGTAACGTTTAGTTGTTTTGTTACAACTTATCTAATTCCTTTCTTAATCTACTCATGCGTTTCATGGTTTGCTCATTCTTAATCCGTTTATTGTCTATTTCAAGATGCACATTCAAGCAGTTTCTGGACTGCAAGCCACTTAACTTTGATGGCACAGGCGGTGCCGTGGCTTATGTGCGTTGGACAGAGAAAACGGATTCGACCATAAGAATGAGCAGATGCTCTGCTGATCAACATGTCACCTTTGTGACTGGCCTGTTCGTTAACGAGGCTCTCACATGGTGGAACTTGCAAGTGCAGACTTTGGGTGATAGCGCTGCATATGGGTTGACATGGGAAGAGTTAAAAGAAAGGATGAAAGAAAAATATTGTTCCCGTGCTGAACTCCAGAAATTGGAGAATGAGTTTTGGAACCTTACCATGGTTGGATCTGATATTACTGGATATACTCAAAGGTTTCACGACCTGTCTCGCGTGATCCCTTATTTGGTTACCCCAGAATTTAAGCGTATTGAACGCTACATTTGGGGACTTGCTCCTGAGATCAGAAGCCTTGTTACTTCAGTAGATCCCAAAACTATCACGCAGGCGGTGACTATAGCTGTGAGTCTTAATGAAGATGCAATTAGGATGAAGAAGTATAATGTGAAGGGAGGAGAGAAGAAGGAATCACATGTTGAATCTTCCAGTGGCGGGAAAAGGAAGTACTCAAATTTTAAAAAGGGAACTCGTGGGAATAACAACAATAACAGTAACAACAACCACAACAACAATAACCCCAACAACAACAACAACAGGCGACAGAATAACTCGCAAAAGGATGCAAGGGCGTTTGTAGCCACAAACGACACTGGTCCTAAGAAGTACGCTGGTACTTTACCCAAGTGTGAGCGATGCAAGTATCATCACTTGGGCGATTGTCGGGTTGTCAAGTGTGATAAATGTGGCAAGAATGGCCACCGTGCTGAATCGTGTTGGGGAATGGGAAATAATACTGGATCGGGAAGTGGAATTGGTAACAAGAATAGGAACGGAAATGGTCGTGGTCAAGGATGCTTTGGATGCGGAAGCAAAGATCACTTCAAGAAAGACTATCCTAAAGAAAACCAAGCTCGTGGTCGATCATTTGTGATTGGAGCCAAGGATACGCGCCAAGACCCTAATGTGGTCACTGGTACGTTTCTCCTCAATGATCATTTTGCATCCATATTATTTGATACCGGAGCCGATTTTAGTTTTATTTCTATAGAATTTAAAAATGTTATGGGCTTGGAACCTAGTAAGCTAGATGTTCCATATTCTATAGTATTGGCTAACGGTAAACTAATAGAGATGGGAGAAGTTGTTAAGGAGTGTACCTTAGAACTTGGCGAACAAAAATTCAATATCGATCTCTTACCCGATGAATTGGGTAGTTTCGACGTAGTGGTTGGCATGGATTAGCTATCCAATAATCGAGCCAAAGTCGTTTGCCACGATAAGATCATTCGCCTACCACTACCGAACGAAGAGACACTTGTGATACATGGAGAGAAGCGCGACACCCCGTTGCGGATCATCAATTGCATGAAAGCACAGAAGTGCTTACGGAAAGGTTGTATTGCCTTTCTAGCACATGTTGTGGACAAGAAGGCCGATGGGCCGAAATTGACAGATATTCCGGAAGACTTGCCAGGACTACCGCCTTATCGACAAGTCGAATTTCACATCGACTTGGTACCAGGAGCCGCACCTGTAGCTAAATCTCCATATCGATTAGCACCTTCTGAAATGCAAGAGTTATCCACACAACTTCAAGAGTTCTTGGATAAAGGATTCATCAGACCGAGCTACTCGCCTTGGGGGAGCTCCAGTCTTGTTTGTAAAGAAGGACGGAACTTTCAGGATGTGCATCGATTATCGCAAGTTGAATAAACTTACCATCAAGAATCGGTATCCCTTACCGAGGATTGATGACCTATTCGATCAACTGCAAGGGTCAAGTTTCTACTCAAAGATAGGCTTACGATCAGGGTATCATCAGTTACGGATTCAAGAAGAAAGCATACCGAAAACGGATTTTCGGACTCGTTACGGTCATTACGAGTTTCTCGTTATGCCTTTTGGTTTAACGAATGCACCAGCGGTTTTCATGGATTTAATGAATCGTGTGTGCAAGCCGTATCTCGACAAATTCGTCATAGTGTTTATTGACGACATTTTGATATACTCTCGATCGACTGATGAACATGAGCAACATTTGAGAACCATTTTGGAGTTGTTAAAAACGGAGAAACTATACGCGAAATTTTCCAAGTACGAATTTTGGATTCGTGAAGTACTATTTCTCGGGCATGTAGTGAACAAGAAGGGCATTCAAGTAGACCCATCGAAGATTGAATCGATTAAGAATTGGGAAGCGCCCCAGACTCCTACTGAAGTGCGACAATTTTTAGGCTTAGCGGGATATTATCAGAGATTTATTGAGAATTTTTCAAAGATTGCTCAACCGCTAACTTCTCTTACACAGAAAGACAGGAAATTCGATTGGGGAGAGAAACAAGAAGCAGCATTTCAACTTCTTAAAGACAAGTTGTGCATTGCACCAATCTTATCATTACCCGACGGTACCGATGACTTTGTGGTATACTGTGATGCTTCGCATCAAGGTTTGGGTTGTGTACTCATGCAACGTGAAAAGGTTATCGCGTACGCGTCTCGCCAACTGAAAGTTCACGAGAAGAACTATACCACTCACGACCTAGAGTTAGGCGCGGTGGTATTAGCTTTGAAAATTTGGCGGCATTACTTATATGGTACACAATGCACTATTTTCACAGATCATAGAAGTCTACAACACATATTCAACCAAAAAGAATTAAATATGCGTCAGCGACGTTGGTTTGAATTATTGAACGATTATGATTGTGAAATCAAGTACCATCCGGGCAAGGCGAACGTTATAGCAGACGCCTTCAGCCGCAAGGAACGAGTTAAAACACTAAGAGTGCGTGCACTAGAAATGACGATTCACACAGATCTTACCGCACGAATTCATAATGCACAACAAGAAGCGCTCAAGGAAGAGCATATTCTAGCAGAATCACTTCGAGGCATGGAAAAACAGTTAGTGCCAAAGGAGGATGGAACTTTGTACATTGCAGGTAGAATTTGGGTTCCATTCTTTGGAGGCCTCCGAGATCTTATTTTTGAGGAAGCACATAGGTCAAAGTACTCGATCCATCCTGGATTAGATAAGATGTACCAAGACTTAAAGGAGTACTAGTGGTGGCCTAACCTCAAAAAGGATATTGCTATCTATGTCGGAAAATGCTTGACCTGCGCGAAGGTCAAGGCAGAGTATCAGAAACCGTCGGGTTTACTACAACAACCCGAGATTCTCGCTTGGAAATGGGAACAAATATCGATGGACTTCATTACGAAGTTACCCAGGACCTCAAGAGGCCATGACATGATATGGGTAATCGTCGATAGATTGACAAAGTCCGCACACTTCTTACCGATTCGGGAGAAGGATAGTACTGAGAAACTAGCGGAAATCTATCTCAAAGAAATAGTGGCTCGTCATGGAGTGCCTATTTCAATCATTTCGGAAATCATTTCAACAGGCCTTTGGATCTCATTTGAATCTAAGTACGGCCTTTCATCCACAAACTGACGGCCAGAGCGAACGGACAATCCAAACACTCGAAGATATGCTTCGTGCATGTGTTATGGATTTAGGCGGCAATTGGGATACTCATCTACCTTTAGTTGAGTTTTCCTACAATAACAGCTACCATACTAGTATATGATGTGACAACCCTCACAAATCCAGGTATCCGTACAATTGATTAATATTTAATTAGTGCTTAATTACTGTGCTTGATTACAATTGTGATTAAACTGCTTTCTTCTTTCTGATATACATACTCATGCATCACATTTTATTACTGTCACTCCATTCATTACATACAAACAATAGTGACAAACTTGATGCACAAAGCACAGTTAGCACAGTGAGCGGATAACCATAAAAACATGCTGACGATGCCAGCACCTAGACAGACACTATATTGAGGCCAGTATGAGCCAGGAATAGAGTACTACACTGGTAGGGAGTGTAGGGAAGTGAGAATCATTAAACTACGTCACTAGGTGATAGTTATGGTGCCCGGAAGTGCCTAAAACATACTTAAAATGCCTAAAACATACTTAAAATGCAGAATTCTGCACTAGTTAACCAAAATTCAGCATTTAACCAAGCTAGTAAAGTGCAAAAACTTGGTAAAATAGTCCTAGATATTTTCCAAAGTGTTGGGAATTTAATGTGTCACTAAAAACAACATAAAAGACACTTTAAAGCTTTATTTAGCACTTTAACGGATCAATAACCAGCCGAACAACCGGACTTTACCCGGAACATAAAAATATTGCCAAATACATTGTTTCTACTTTTCTGAGCTAGTTAGGGTCCCCGAACACCCTAACACACCTTATATTAATTAACACACTAATATATTAACTAAACACCTTTAGATCTTAACTAGATTTTAACCATAACATTACATCCCAACCCCATACCCCCCCCCCTTCGAACCGGTTTGTGGAGTGGGGACACACCCCACAATTCTTTGATTATTTTAATCACATATGTTGGATATCTAAGAGGCACATTATATGATGGTTAATAGTGAGATTGGATTATAAATTAACACATGAGGCATAACCATTTCATTCTAACACCCATCAAACACAAGCTCATCTCTCTCTCTCCTTTCTCTTGTTCGGCCGAAACCAAGGAGCACCACCACCACCATCACTTGATCATTCTCATGCAATCCATCTACATACAAAGGTGTTAGAGGTTCAACAAACAAGCTTGGTGCACTCGGAAGCTCAAGGACCACTCTTGTTTTCTTTTATCCACCACTTTTACGCCTTGTTTCTCCCCTAGCCTTGTGCTAGTAGTAAGTGTTCTAAAACATCATCTTGTTCTTGATTTTAGTGGTTAATAGATGGTTGAATGATGAAATGCTAAGAAACACTAATGAACATAATCTAAAGTCTTGAACATAAGTGCTAAAGGGTGGATAAAGAGATAATATATGGGTAAATCATGTTGATCTTGTGTAGTTATGATTATTTGATGTTGTTTGTTAGTTGAAGTAGGATGGATCATCATCTAAACATGCTAGATCATGTTCAAGAACATGAACTAGTAAGATGTAAATGCTAGAAATATGAAGGATGATGAAACCATCCACCCATGGACTTGAAACTTGAATAAACATAATTTTTCTTGAAAAATAAGGTTATAAACTTGTAGATCTAAAGATCTACAAGTGGTTTTTCGGAAGAACCAAGTGAAAGATACTAGTCTTGTTAAAACCCGGATCTTACATGAACTAAATATATTTTTAGAAGGTAAACAAGTGTATAAACACTTGTGTAACAAGAAAGTTTAACAAAGAAACATTTTTGTAAATCATGACTAGAAGTTGTTAAACTTCAAATTCTTTAAAAATAAAGTTTTTAAGAAACTAATCTTATTTTTAAAAATAACAAGACCTACTAAGCATGATGGTAACTTACTACATATTTTTACACACTTTCAAGTTCATGAGTTTATGATTTAGGCTTATTTTTGTCAAGATTAGTGATTAAAGAATTATATATTGTTGATTGATGATTGTTTGAGTAAATTTTGAAAAGAAAATGATACGCTAATAAGCGTGGACGCCTCCATATACAAAGGAAACTCTGGCGAAATTTTTCTAGAATTTCAACACTTAGAAATATTTTTCTAACAAATGGTTACAAATATATTTTTAACTTGGTTTTCAAAATAAACCTCGCCATGATTTTTATTTCAAAAATTACCAAGTATCGGAGGTGGAATTTTCGTAAATAAAAGTTGTTAAATATATATTTAGAATATATATTTTATAATAAAACGCTTGTGTGATTATGTGATTATTTTGTGAACTAGATATATTATTTTTAGGATAAAAATAATATAACTTGAAAATACTGTGAAATTACGACTCCAAAATAATACCAACGCTCTCACCAAATAAATATTTAAGTTACACCGGTATTGTTATTGCAACGCGAACTTAAAAATGTAACTTATGTAGTTTCGGAAAATACTCTTATATGTATATTTTGATAAAGTATTATTTTGGAAAATGTATGAAGTAAATATAATATTTTTGGGAAAAATATGTATATTTTGGAACTAAAATATTTTATGTAGGATTGAATTCGGACCCGAATGAGTCGTTCAGAAGAGTTTATCTCAGTTTGAGCGGCGGAAACAAACAAACCGAGTTCAATTCAGCGAGATTCACACTTAAAACTGTTGTTTCTATTAATTTGATGACGTTTACAACCTGACAACACTTCGGCAGCACTTCGTTGCTCACCGGAAGAATCTCTGAAAAGTTACAAAAGATTTAGCTTGAATGGGTATTTATAGTGAGGAGATTTAGCTTGAAATGACATGCTACTTTCAAGGTAAATCTTGATTTAGCTTGAAACTGTCAAGTGACATTTTCAAGGTAAATCACCACTTTCAAGCTAAATTACCTTAAACACATTCTAAAACGTATAACATATCTAACATTTTTAGTCCTAGACTCGATACAAGACGAAGTCGACAGACGCATGCACCAACAGACTCCCCCTCGAATGTTGACGAGTCTTAAGTGTCGAGTCTTCGCATCTTCAGTCTTCATCAGTCCTCTCAAACTCTTTGAAGTGTATGACGCTGTAAGAATCCTCAAATCTTCTCTCTTTCACTTTTTATCACCAGCAAACTTTCCACGAACAATCTTTACTTGAATGTCTTCAGACTCCCCCTTTCGATATGCTGGGATCGCAGCCTGGCATGTTGAAATCATAAATTCCTCAGGTATCGGAACCTGGCTTTCTATCATTCAAATAACCTGCACATTCTCTACCCAAAAATAAATTTTCTGATGATAACTTGTAAGAACAATCTTACCATCTAATGAACCACTTGCAGGAATTTTACAATCAAATTTGATGAACCACTTGAAAATATATCACTTTTATGTTCAAAACCACACACTCTCCCAAACCATTTGTTCATCATGTCTAGCATTTGGAATTTTGAAAATTAGCTCTCCAACACCAGTTGTCAAAAATCTTTTTGTATTTTTCAAAATTTATGCTAAAACACACTAAAATCTTTTTGGATTTTTCAATAAAATGAAATGCAGTAAAGAAATATTTACATACAATATTTTTGTGAGTTTGTGCAAGAGGATCATATCAGTTTCTGAGACAAATCACCAACACCGTTAAGCTTCATTTCATTTTAAGTTCTAAACGATTCACTTAGATTGTCAGTATACTGATCCATTTAAATTTTCACACAAAGTTCAACTGCTTCGAGATACGATATTAATGTTTTAAGAACTTAAACTCAATCGTGTGTCCCACCTCAGAATATACTCCCATATCCAGATCTCAATATTCAGTCTTACAGGTAATTATGACACAAATGATATCAGTAAGGGTTAATAAATTATGAAGAATCATGAGAGCTCAGGTCAGAACTACCGTTCAGCAGAGAGATCATGACTCAACTTTTGGGTAGAGGATCTTTTTTACAACAGCATTGCTAAGCAATTTTATTGTCTTATCATATATGCTGAGGGTGATGCTATGTTTCAAGCATTTGCGAAAAGTATTATTCGAGGACTAGGTCAGAACCACCGTTCAGCAGAAGTCCCGGAATAATACCCCAGACATCATTGAGTATAAAGACCTAGTATATCGTAATATGAGACCTTTCAAACGAGATTTCAGGGGTTACCCATATATCCGAGAGATGTATCCCCACGATATAAGCAAGTTTGAAATTTAGGTTTATATCTCGTCACAATCTACTAAATGTGCAAAAACCTACTGGCACATCATCAGTAAGACCGTTTATCACATTTTTAATTTCCAATTCTTTAGCATGCTGTGATCGTCCACTGATGTACTATCATTTCCTCTTTTATGCAACAAAAACTCATTTTTAATTTTATCATGTTTTTGAATTTTTCAAATGTTTTTGGATTTTCTAAAAATTCTTACTCCCCCTAAAATGCAAATACATTTTAGGAAATTTGAAACTAAACTGTACAATAACATGACAACTGATATCGAATTACTTCAAATCGCCATCCACTTGGCATAAACAATCAGAACTCCCCCTTTTAACAAACCATTTTCTCATTAAGATTTCAAAACACTTAAGTTTGTTTTAATCAAAATGATTTTTCCGGAAAATAAGTTTGTTTTTACCACTTGTAAAGTTGAGGATATGGTTCATCATTTTGTCTTCAACCATTTGTAGAAAATCAAGTACAAATTAATGTCCCTGATTTACCACTTGTACGAAAAGCACAATCAAATACACAGAGAGATGCCGATTCCTGATCCACGATTACCAACTTGGGATCTCCGGTAAGTCCACAGACTCATTGTTCATAGTATGAACCATCCCAGTCACAAACCAAGGATGGTTCAACTTTATCTTTCTTCGTCTTCTTCGCATAGAACTCTTTAACCCCTTTGACTTTTCGATCAATCATTTTACCAAAAATGTGTTTCACAGTGGGGTTAAAGGCCTTTTCGACATCAAATTCCTTCTTGTCATCATAAAATTGGTTTGAAATTTCAACCTTACCAATTTTCTTTTTAAAATTTTCAGCCTTCAATGGTGGAAAATGAACATCATCCATTGGAGGAACTGAAGTTTTCAATTTTAACTCAACCTGTGGCTCATCTGATTTTGTGGAATCAGATTCATCGCCAGAAGATAGCTCCTCTGATTTCGACCTATCAGAATCATCGCTAGAGCTACCACCAGACCTTTTAACAACCCATTTCTGGTTGTCAAATTTAGCTCCTTTCTTGTAAAACTTGTTTGAACATTCACCAATTTCAAATGTAGAATTTTTGAAAAGTTTGGTTCTGTCAATTAGTGGTTCAAACACAATTCCCTTGTCTTTCGTGTTACGAGAAACTCCCTGTTTTGACTGTATTTACTTTGAACAATCTTTGGCAATATGTCCAACATTGTTGCATTTGAAACAGGTTCTCGTTTCTTTCATCTCTTCTTGCTTCTTTGCAAGGAATTCTTTGTTCGATTGTCTCCAGAATTCTTTCTTTTCTTCCTCTTCTGCTGATGTACCTGAAACAAATGTCATCTTTGCTTTAAAATCACGAACATATTTTTCACTTTTCTGTTTTTCTGTTGGAATAAAACCAAGACCTTTCTTTTTGAAATTACAGTTAGGGTTTGATTTCTTGTGAAAACCAGAACCATAACTGTAACCTTTTTTCTTGTTTAATTTTTGTTGTACTCTTGAGGTGTAAGGTTTAGGTTTACCATTAAGATTTAAATCTTTTATTTAAGAAATATTAATTTCTGTTAGTTTGAAAACCTTTTTGATCAATTCAGTTTTGACACCTCTTATTGGAAATTCCTCATCAGAATATAATTTGTCAGAATCATTCAAAGTATATGCAACTTTAAACGTTTCATCATTCAAATTAGATTTTGATAACAGGAATTCTTTATTATAAACCCTTTTAACCGAAGAATTTGGACTGTTGACCGTCGAACTCGAACTTTCAGAACCAGACTTTGACTCTGACTCTGACTTTGACTCTGAGTTTGACTCCAACTTTGACTCCTCAGTTTCATCTCTATCTAACACATGATCGACAACTTTCTTTATTAACTCGGACTCATGATCAGTGTCAAATGATGTAAACACGACATCAATATTTTCTGGCAAATTGACCGAGGACTCTGACTCCCACTGTAAATTTGTTGCTTTTTCGACTCTTTCCTGATTTGGATTTCTGGGCAAATATCCATTTTCTAGCGGGGGTGGACATTTGTTATAACCAACATCTTGTTTCTTACCAGAATCCTTCTTGTCAGTCTTTTTCTTAGTATCACACTTCTTCTTGTTCTTCTTTTCTGGAGTCTTTTCTACAGTCACTTTTCCATCATCCTTCTTTTCTTCAGTTACTTCATCCTCTTCAAATGCCTTCATGCCTTCAACAGTCGGATAAATCCTGTCAATGACATAAGAAGTACATAAGTAACTTTTCAACAAACGATTAACTCTTTCAGTTTCAATTCTTTGTAATTCTAGTTTCTGTTCAAGAGCAGCACACTTTTCGATGTAGTTGTTCACCACTTTTTGCTTCGTCATAAAAGCTCCTTGAAGTGTTTTCATCGCTGTTGCTTGTTCTTCACTAGTTAGGTTGTACTGATTCATCGCTTTGTTCAACACATCATAAGATTCCTTCAAACTATTCAAATTATAGATCAGTGTACTATTCTGCTTCTTCACAGCTTCACAGTTTTCACACTTCACTGGAATCTTCTTTGCATCAACTTCTTCATCAACTTTGAACTTTGCAACTTCAACCTTTACTTTCCTTTTGATCACTGGAATTTCTTCGTCATCACTGCTCACTGGAGTCTTGACCTTTTTCTTCTTCTTTTTAACCTTTTCATCTTCACTGTCACTTTCAGCAATCAGTTTCATATCAGCTTCGAATTTTCTCTTCCAATATTCAGTATCATCATCACTATCCTCTTCAACTCGAGCTACAAAAGCTGTGTGAGCTTTAGCTTGATCAGGAATATAGTTATCCCAAGTAAAATTCTCCCAGCTAAAACCCTCAGGTAACTTTTCGTCATCTTGATCTATATTATCAAAGCACTACCATTTACTCTCTTTAAAGAATCTTGATTCACTGCACAAGCTCTCTTTCCAGAGTCTTCAATAATGTGCATTCCATGTGCAGTTTGTGCTTGATTTTGATGTTGTTGAGATGGTTGTTGAGCAACTTGATGGTAGATGGCTTTTCGATAATAATCATTGTTGTTGTTGAAAGGATTTTGAGCTCCACTTGCTTTGCGATTGGTGCACTCCCTCTTGAAGTGACCTTTCTCCCTGCAACGAAAACAAGTGACTTTAGATTTGTCAAAACCTAAAGTAGAAACATTAGCTTCACGTAGATCATCTCTTCCAGTGATTTGCTTGAATTTCTCAGCTCTCCTCAACACACTGGCCAAGCACCATTTTATGTCCATCAGCTCCATCTCTTCAGCATCAATCTGGTCGTAATCTTCCTTTGTCAACATTGAATTCCCGATTCGACCTGCAACAAAACTACCATAAGATTCAAGAACAGTTCCCAATAAAGACATATGACTTTTTGCCAACTCTTCAGAATATTCCTGATCATTTTCAATGTTCAACACAATGTTGCATTGAATCTTTTTGCCATTTCTTGTTGTTGACACATTTGGATCAAATGATGAAAATGATGTAAAACTTGTTTTGCTGTTTGATCCTGATGATGAACTTTCAGGAGAATTCTTGACATTGTAAGCAGTTTCTATTTTCGGAGATAGATTTGAAGACTTTTCATTTACTCCTGCTTTATAATACAACCCAATATCTTGTTCACCATTGAAATCTTTCATTCGAATAATCTTTAGTTGCTCCATTTCTTGAGCTTCCAACTTCTCAATGAACTTGCTGAGTGTCAAATTGCTAAAACCTTTCTTGTTTCTAAGCATCATGAGATATGTGCCCCAAGTCTCGTATGGCAAAGCATCAGCAAGTTTTTCGATCGACTCTTCATTGTTTTTCTCAATACTCAATCTCTTCATGTTAGCAAGCAAATTGCAGTATCTTTCGATAATCTCTCTTGTACTTTCATTCTTTAATCCGCGAAACAGATCAAATTCTTTCTTTAGAAGCGATTTCTTGCTTTTGACCATTTCTTCACTACCACGAAACTTTGACCTTAAAGCTTTCCAAATCGAGTAGGAAGTTCCATTATGTTGCAATAGAACCAAAATATCTTCTTTCACAGCTTGTTGCAATAAACTCAGCATCATCTTCTCATCTTTGTACTTCTTTCTAGCATCGGCACTCAGATCTTTAATCGGAACCACTTCTTCATCATCATTCATCGGTCGAACATATTTTGTCTCGACACATTCCCAAGCATCTAAGTAGTTAGCTTGTACCCAATTCTCGAAACGACCTTCCCAACCCTTATATTCTTCGATGTTCATTAGTTTGGGCGGTTTTTGCATCGTTCCAGTTTCGTTTTCGAGCATTGTGTTCTGTGCAACAGTGATTGAGGAAACAGGAGTAGCGAATGCGTTGTAAAAATCTTCGTCCATGTTTTGGTTTTTCAACTGAACTGTATCACCTTGTGAAAATTCCTGACAATACAATCAAACAAAATACAATCAGTTTAACAGTTAATAAACTAATTGAAACAAACTTGTACTCGGACTGATGATTTTCAGTGCGGACTGAATGTTAACCAACTGTACGAACTGAATGTTGACCAACTGTGCTGACTGAATGACCCGAATTGAATCCAAACAACCTGACCCTTTGAAACCTTTGACCTCCAAATCGTACAAACTGGACTATTTCACGCAACCTGACCACACTATACGACTTGACTGTTCAAACGGACAGATCAATCTGTGTGAACTGACAAAATTCCAATCCTGACAAATAGAAACACCGACTACGTTCGAAGTGAAATTGATTTCGTGCAAACAGATTTTAATGTCAAACCTTACAACCTAACAATTCAATTCAAACACTTACAATTTTCAATCAATTTGGTCGACTACTTATGATGACTTCACATGTCAATTTTAATGTCCGACAAATCTGATCTAATTTGACCACTATTAAAAAAAACCGACAACCCTTTTAACTTTGTTCGAAACAAGATTAAATGTGATATATGAAAACATTAAGTCACATGTATTTGAAAACTATGATAGGACCGATTATATTACATGTCAGTGATCACATGGATACCATAATGATTATTGGAACTCTACAAAGATAATCACGTGGCTGACACTTCTCTTGAAGTTGATGTTTTCAAGTTTAAGAGTGCATTAACTATGATTGGACCTAGACTTCTATATTCACGTAATAGCAGATACCTTTTCATGCAAGACCTATATCACATGCTGTAATCTTAAACCAAGATATTCAACATACAATCTGACATCCAATTTACGAGATTCACATAAATCGATGTACTTTCAAGCTAAATCAACAAGTAAGTTTCAAGCTAAATCTGATCAAAATGTCAACACTCAAGCGAAATCAACAAGTAAGTTTCAAGCTAAATCTGATCAAAATGTCAACACTCAAGCTAAATCAACCCATAAACTCAAGCTAAATCTGCATAACATCATCATATCGATCTGATTTTGGTCCGATTGAACAAGTAAATGATCGAATTAAGTTTTGAAACTTTCAAGGGTTTGTTAGAACATCATTATGCACGTTATGTGAGAATTTGAGCAGATTTTAACCGTGAAAATTTAAAAATTTTGAAAAGAAAGTGTAGAATATTAGAAAAATGAAGCTGAATTAGTATGAACTCTTCCTCCTGAGCTCTGATACCACTTGTAGGATCGAATTCGGACCCGAATGAGTCGTTCAGAAGAGTTTATCTCAGTTTGAGCGGCGGAAACAAACAAACCGAGTTCAATTCAGCGAGATTCACACTTAAAACTGTTGTTTCTATTAATTTGATGACGTTTACAACCTGACAACACTTCGGCAGCACTTCGTTGCTCACCGGAAGAATCTCTGAAAAGTTACAAAAGATTTAGCTTGAATGGGTATTTATAGTGAGGAGATTTAGCTTGAAATGACATGCTACTTTCAAGGTAAATCTTGATTTAGCTTGAAACTGTCAAGTGACATTTTCAAGGTAAATCACCACTTTCAAGCTAAATTACCTTAAACACATTCTAAAACGTATAACATATCTAACATTTTTAGTCCTAGACTCGATACAAGACGAAGTCGACAGACGCATGCACCAACATTTTAGACAAGTGATTAAATATATATTTTCTAAGTGGGACTTAAAATATATTTTCTGAATTATAAAGCATACATGTATTAAAAACCCCCATCCTTGGGAAGGAAATATAAAATAAATAAGAAGTGTGAATACGGAATAGTTACCTAACTATTTCTCCAATCAAACGTTAAACCCTAAGCCAAGGCACGGCCATCCGTCTAATAGGCATTAGTACGTGTAGGTCGTCACGCAGCAGATAGAGTTGGAGATTGACGTTTCTGGATACGCACTTCTGTGAGTTCATGTCCCCCTTTTCTCTTAACTGTTTTCAGTTTTATACTTCGGGGGTGGAATACATGTTACATTATTACAGACTTTTATATACATGGTATGGTTAGCTTAAGGAGGGCTTACTACTTAGATCATGTGAGTGGGTAGGTGGAACTTGAGGCCATTAATCCTCGTTGTAGGACCGAGGGTCATGAGCGATAGATCTATTTGGGTGTAGCGAGCCCAACTCCTTAGTCCACAGTACGGACCATGGGGTGACTTTGAGCCCGACGTAAAAATCTGCTAGGTTTGAGTCTTCCTGCATCACTTCACACATATCATTGGCTTTGCAACCCAATGGTGATCTCTTTTTCCTTAATTGCTACATACCAGGGATTTTTCATACATACAGACATATTACAAAGGTTTATACATACTCACTTTTACATGAACTCGCTCAACTTTTGTTGATTTTTCATACTACATGTATTTCAGGAAACTAATTGATCTGGCCAAGTTTGCAATGAGGTTAAGCTGCGTAGGAATAATGATGTCATCCGAGTTTAGGAAATGTGACCTTTGCCTGGACGGGTTACAAGTCTTAAACTGTGATTTTATTTATGTCTTTTGGTTGTGTCTTGTGAACACATTTTAAATTATGTCGTATCGTATCTGTTTTAAGGGTCGACTTTTAAACAATGTTGTCTTGGTAACTTTTAAAACTTGTTGAATGGATGAACATCATGTGTTTTATTTCATATAGCATGGTTATGATATTTGCTATGGTATTAAGAAGTCACACCAAAATAAACCCACGCTTCCGCAAAGCCAGGGTGTGACAGCTTGGTATCAGAGCATCGATCATAGCGAACTAAGATTCTTTCTCGAGTCTAGACTATGATCACTAGGGCTCTCACGAAAACATTTTTACATTGCATACACCAAACGTCCAGATCCAGGATACAAAACATTTTTACAAATAAAAAGCACAAATAAACTTTTTTCAAAAATTCATGGTTCAGTCTTAGAGACTGAGGGAGTTTAGCCTTAGAGGCTGGGTCAGTCTTAGAGACTGAGGGAGGTTCAGTCTTAGAGACTGAGGGAGGTTCGGTCTTAGAGACTGAAGGGTTCAATCTTAGAGATTGGGGAGGTCTAGTCTTAGAGACTGGGAGGTTGGTCTTAGAGACCAGGGATTTAGTCTTAGAGACTGGGAGGATTGGTCTTAGAGACCAGGGATTTAG
>JARYGA010046776.1:0-44019 GCA_030545235.1 Helianthus tuberosus | reverse complement strand
TGTCAGGAAGAATGGCAAAATGGGCAGTCAAGCTTAGTGCTTATGATATCAGATATGAACCAAGAACTGCCATTAAATCTTAGGCCTTGGCTGACTTTGTGGCTGATTTCAGTAGTGATCTATAAATGGAAGCTGAATTGGAAGTTCAACAGCTTTAAGAGACTAAGGATCCTTGTATACTCTTCACAGATGGAGCCTCTAATGTCAAAGGAACTGGACTAGGAATACTACTAAAATCGCCACAGGGGGACATAATACCCCACTCAATTGCTTGTGAGTTTCAAACTACTAACAATGAGGCTGAATATGAAGCTTTAATAGCTGGTTTGCAAATTGTCAAGCATATGAGGATCAGGTATCTTGAGGTACATGTAGATTCTTTATTAATCACTAACCACTTTAATGGTTCTTATGCTGTTAAAGGCGAAAGACTAATCAA
The DNA here is from genome assembly GCA_030545235.1 of Helianthus tuberosus. NCBI lineage: Eukaryota > Viridiplantae > Streptophyta > Magnoliopsida > Asterales > Asteraceae > Helianthus > Helianthus tuberosus. The sequence continues at coordinate 43,580 of JARYGA010046776.1, read as the reverse complement.
ATATCTAGAGATAGTCAAGAAATTGGCAGACTCTTTTGCTTTTTTTCGTTTGACACACGTACCCAGGGAAGAAAATGCAGAAGCTGATGCTTTAGCCAACCTTGGATCATCATTGAAGATTCCAGAGGATATTAAAATTCCCATTATCCGTATATTAACTCCTGCTATTGAGGATCATACAACTATGGAAATAGTGGAGGATTCTGCAATCATACCTAGTGGTGGTGCACAATCACATTCAGGATCCTGGATCCTTCCAATCATGAGATATATACAACATGGAGAGATCCCTACCAGAGAAAATCCTAGAGCTTTCAAAGTCAAGGTATCTCAATTTATAATACTAAATAACATGTTATATAAACGATCTCTTGCAGGTCCATATCTAAGGTGCATTGAGGATCCAGAAATCCAAGAAGTCCTGAAGGATTTCCATGAAGGAGATTGTGGAAACCACACTGGGGGCAGAGCACTGTTCTCAAGGATCCTTAGGACAGGATACTATTGGCCTAATATGAAGAAGGATGTTGTGGATTATGCAAAGAAATGTGATGCTTGTCAAAGACATAGCAATATCCTTCATCAACCAGCAGAGCTCCTACATCCTATATTCTCTTCTTGGCCATTCATGAGATGGGGAATGGATATAGTTGGCAAACTTCTAAAAGCACCAGGAGGAAAAGTGTTTATGCTTGCCATGACTGATTACTATTCCAAATGGATAGAACCTGAAGCATTTGCTCAAGTCAGAGAAAAAGAAGTGATATCCTTTATTAAAAGAAACATTATTATCAGATTTGGTATTCCTTTTGAAATGGTTTGTGATAATGGATCTCAATTTATTGGGAGTAGAACTACTAACTTTTGTGACAGTTGGGGGATTAAGATGATAACATCAACACCAGTCCACCCACAAGCTAATGGTCAAGCAGAATCATCCAACAAGATCATCATCAACAACTTGAAGAAGAAGCTTGGATCCAAGAAAGGAAAATGGGCAGAAAAGCTACCTTATGTGTTATGGGCTGATAGAACAACTCCCAAGAATGCTACTGGTCAGACTCCATTTTCTTTAGTGTTTGGAGTTGAATCAGTGATTCCTACAGAGATGGTAGTCCCTACTGCAAGAACAAGCATCCTTGATCCTGAAGGAAATGCTAAAAACTTGGTTCAAGACTTGGATACCATAGAAGAACTCAGGGATTTGGCAAGGATAAGATTGGCTAGTTATTAACAAAGGATGGTTGGAGCTTATAACAAGAATGTCAGGATCAGAAAGTTTCAAGTTGGTGACATGGTGTTGAGGAAAACATTCCAAAATACCACAAATCCTGCTGATGGCAAGCTAGCACCAAAGTGGGAAGGCCCCTATCTTATTGAAGCTGAGGCAGGAAAGGGGGCATACCGCTTATTAACAATGGAATGTGATCTATTACCAAGAGCTTGGAATGATGTCCATCTAAAGAGATACTTCATGTAAGAAGGATCCAGGACAAGTTCCTTCTGCAGCAGGTCATCGCCCATTACTGCAGGCCTATAACCTTCGCTGCTTCCACCACCTTTTCACCATCACCACCAGCTGCCACCTCAGGATCCTTAACCCCGCTGCTATCGCTTCGATTTGCCAAGACCTCCTCAGCTTCATCCTCATCATCCAGCTCAGCCCAACCTCTGCCTCCAAGCCTCCTGGTCCCAGGCAGACCTATCAAAGGCAGGTTCCTCAGCCTCTTTAGCCATTTGCAGCTTAATCTTCAGCATGGCAATAGTGGCAGAAAGCTTAGCTCCATCCATGACCTCTGCCTTCTCCTGCTGGGCTGTGATCTGAGCCAGGACCAGTTCCTTCTGCAGCAGGTTGATATCCTTCTCAAGGGAATAAACCTTCTTGTCTTTGGCGAGAATACAATCTGTTGGAAGTCCAGCTTTTGCTGCTCAGCTTCGGCCAGATGTTGATCAAGGAGCATTTGGACCTTGGCGAATTTCTGCATAAAAGAAGTGTATAGTCAGGATCCTCTATCCTTAAAAACGAAAGTTCAGACTTAAGGATTCAGGATCCTTACCTCAGAGACGTATTCCTCAAAACTGATGTTGAATGTGAGGGAGGCCTTCAGTGGGCTCAGCGGTCTTTCTCTTTTTGGCACCCTTGCCCCTTGTGCTCATGCTTTTAGGGTTCGGGATGCTTGGGCTTGCAGCCAGCTCCGTTTTGAGAGACCTTGAGGAGGCGTATTCATTAAGATCACTTACGCTGAACCTGGAAGCAGACTTTAAGGATTTTCCAGCACCTACAAAAACGAAACACAGATAAGTATTCATACCTTTTATTATTTAAACATTTATTTACACATAGATATGGATACTTACTTGACATTGTATAGGAACTGGAGGAGATTTCTTGAGAATCCTTTGTTTTGGCTTGAAATGTTCTAATGGCAGGATCAAGCTTCCAAAAAGCAGCAATCCTTTCTTTTGTAACAGGAGACTCGTGGATGGTGAGATAGTTGCACAACAAAAACAAAAGGAAGGATCAGTTATCCTTAACAGAAAAAGAATCCTACTATGGTCCTGGTCCAAGGATCCCATATCCTACCCTAGGTGATCCACTTTTTGGGGAGGTCATTCCCATTCGGGGTGGAGTCCCTCCTTACAAAGAAGAACTGGTTTCTCCAGTTTGAATCATTTTTGGTGGATTTCAGAATTGGATGAGCCTGACTAGGTTTGTGCTTGAAAAGAAAATGATGAGAACCATGGCTGACAAGATTGTACAACTGACTCAATTCAGACATCCTTATTTCAACACCCTCCTGCTCAAGGATGTTTTCAAGTGTGGAGAGGACTCTCCACATCATCGGCATGGCTTGTATATAGCACATACCGGTGAGTGTGAAGAATGCTTGTGTTAGAGCAGGGAAAGGATAATTGAACCCTATCACAAAAGGGGGTTGCCGGGAAAGTGATCCAGGCATCAGAGACGCAGTCACTCTTCATCGAAGAGTCGAATGATCTAAAAGATGGTTCCTACCGGGAAGCAATGACGTATCCGATCAATCTTGGGATCGGTGAAACGACAAAGTTCCAGTGAAGGATTTTTTGCTTACGCCCTGGCTCTTTAGGGGGCTCTCCTTATTAGGATCCTTAGCAGGGGAGGATCAGAGATTCATCTTGGCCATGGGGATTTTGAAGAAGCAGAAAATCGGAAGAAGAAAAATTAGAGAGAAGGAAAGAGAGATACCTGTTGAGGTCTTCGAATGAAGATTTAAAGGGAGAAAGTCTCGAATTTAAATGCAAAATATCGTTCCTATCTCTATCCTATTTATAATCATTATTTGTTGAAGGGATGACCCTCGCTGACATCAGCCTCGCAACGGCTATATCTCCAAGTAACGGCTAATCTGAATTTCGTTCAAACATGACTACCTAATTGGATATCAACTAGTCATGTTTGAGGGCAATTGTTAGGGATAGAATTTTATAGCCTATGGATCACGGATCCTCAAGTATAGCATGGATCACGGATCCTCAGTTCAGTTTGAATTAAGGATCCTCAGGAGACGCTGCGGGAATAAGGATCCAGGATTCTCATTGTTATTCTAACTTAACAATTGTTTCCATCACCTTTTGGCATGTTTTGCAGGTATGTTTCGAAGAAGACTTATTCAACGCGAGATTCCAGGGGAATATGCTCTATATTTTCAACATGTGCACGAGCTAATGACCGTTAGTGGTGATCGTGGGTGATGGGCTGATTTTTTGGATAGTTAGTTAGGATATTTTTAGCTAAGATTAAAGGGGTATTGAGCTTATTTTTGGAAACACTTTTTGCACTCTGGTTTGCGTACAACACTTATGCTACTCTCTTTCTCGAAAACACACACTAGAACTCATTGTATCAAGCTCAATACTTCCGAAGTTGTAAACTTGTTTATTCAATATACTTGATAGTGATAGTTTTCACTATCCGAGGTTTTTTATGCTGGAGATCATACATTGATCAAGGACTTTTTCCTTGTATAAATCTTTGTTATTCAACATTCATTTCATTCATTAATTGTTCATACATTTGATCATTCAACCAAGCATCACACCTCACAAAATCAGATTTGGTTGCATAATCCTTGTGTGATTTTTTTACCAAAACAGGTAAGTGCAATCCTTGTAAAGGATCATGAAGGTACCCAACATCCTGTGTATTATGTAAGTAAAAGTTTACTTGATGCTGAATCCAGGTATTCACATTTAGAAAAACTTATCCTTGCTTTGATCATGGCATCTACTAAATTACACCATTATTTTGAAACTCATGCTATTATTGTTAAGACTAACTTTCCAATTAAGAATGTTCTGAGGAAACCTGAAATGTTAGGAAGGATGGCAAAGTGGGCAGTTAAACTTAGTGCTTATGATATCAGATATGAACCAAGAACTGCCATCAAATCTCAAGCCTTAGCTGACTTTATGGCTGATTTCAGTAGTGATTTACAAAGGGAAGCTGAATTGAAAGTTCAACAACTGGAGGAAACCAAGGATCCTTGGATACTCTTCACAGATGGGGCTTCAAATATCAAAGGAACTGGACTAGGAATACTACTAAAATCGCCACAGGGGGACATAATACCTCACTCAATTGCTTGTGAGTTTCAAACTACTAATAATGAGGCTGAGTATGAAGCCTTAATAGCTGGTTTGCAAATTGCCAAGCACATGAGGATTATGTATCTTGAGTCAAGAAATTGGCAGTCTCTTTTGCTTCTTTTAGTTTGACACAGGTACCCAGGGAAGAAAATGCAGAAGCTGATGCTCTAGCCAACTGATGTGTGTAAAATGCAACATATAAATTACATCAAATGAGGCATAAAACTAACCCTTTTTAGTACTAATGTTGGAAAAAGTGTGCTTTTGTCTTCCTTTTTATTTTCAGGGTTAAATGAGCTTAAATGAACAAAAGAAGTAAAAATGCAGCCAAATCTAACAATAATACAAGAAAAGAAATAAATGTGGCATGCCCGACCCCTCGACAACATCTTCCCAAGCAAAAACAAGACATCAGAAGGCTGAACACGCGCCGTGCTCACTTAACACGGGGGGCGTGCCCAAGTGTCTGCAGAAAAGACAAAGTTGTAGAAGCTTCTATTTCCCAACACGGGGGCGTGCCCAGCGGACAGGGGGCCGTGGTCAACGCTAAGATTCGCAGAATCCAAGCAAATCTAGATAGTATAGATACGCTTCTGCACACGGGGTCGTGCCCAGCGGACACGGGGGCGTGGTCAACTAATGCAGACAAACTGCAATTAATGAAGAAAGAGAAGATGGGTGGACACGGGGCCGTGCCCAGCGGGCACGGGGCCATGTCCGGGCTTCTGTGCAAGCTATAAATAGGGGTGTTTGGTTCATTGCAAAGGCATCCCTTGACAAACCACCTCTCTCCCACTTCACCCACACTCCACCACCATCACAGCACCCACATCCACCACCATCATCCATCATCCATCATAGAGTGTGTGTAGTAGTATCGGGATCCAAGATTGATAGTAAGAGTTCTTAACAATCAAAGGCCATGTTTGCCTAAGTCTCTTACATCACTTGGTGAAGACAAGCATTTAGTGTAATACTTTTGTTTTTTAATCTTTTCGCACTTTTTATTTGGTTTTGTATTAATGACTTTAATAATTAGTTTCTTATGTTGAAGGTGAAACTTCCTTATCATTTGTCCGTGGTCTCTTGGCGTTATTTTACTGTCTATATAAAATAAAAGATTTACACCATTCATATCTCCACGGTCTATATGGAGATATGTTGGCTACCTGGTCGGGGGTTAAGGGAATGGTTTGGTAAGGTTCTTGCCTTGTTCAATGTATCCCTGCTGACTCAAACCACTTAGCCGAGGGTAACGTCACCTTCCAAAGAGGGGCCTACCACATTACGCATTAATAACTTAATTAATTATCTTCCAATAATCCAACCCTTTAGGATTGTATCCTTGCTGACTCAAACTACTGGGTTGAGGGTAACGTCACCTTCAAAAGAGGGGCCTACTACTATAACTAAGATAATCTCTTAAAAAGTGCAAAAATGCGGAAAACATCAAAGGTTACACTAAAGGCGAGTCGGATCCAAGTGATTCATCTTGTCTATCTGTTTTATTTTTATTTTTATTTTTAGCATTTTTAGTTAGTTTTCATTTTCTTGTTTAAAAATCTTTTTTCTAAATTTTTGATTTGATTAGACGTTGAGGATAAACTGGTACTAAAAGCTGTTGTGTCCTTGGACGACCTAGGTATCTTACCAACGCTATACTACGCTCACGATGGGTGCATTTGCCCATATGTGTGTTTAGTGTTAGTAAAATATCGTGTTTTATAAATTTAAAACTTGACTAAAATGTTAAAAATGGCTTAAAAATATACTTAAAAACTTATACGACACTCACACGCATCAAGTTTTTGGCGCCGTTGCCGGGGACACAAGGATTTTAAGAAAGTTAGGAATCAACGGCCTAATCGTTTTTCTTATTTTTCTATTTTTGTTTTTTAGGACTTTTCTTAGATTTTCAGCTTCTGCAGAGCTCAGCATGGGCCGTGTCCGCTGAACACGCCCCCGTGCCCAATCTTTGGTACTGGCAATCCTGTTTTAAGTCAGACAGTAGCTGAACACGGGGCCGTGCCCAACCAACACGCCCCGTGCCCAAGTATCAGATACTGAAAACAGAACTGTAAGATCCCGACGGTTGGTAATTTATGACACAAACATGAGCGATATTGATTTTTTTACTACCGCTCCTCTTATGGTACATGGTGTCAATTATGTGGCGGAAATCATGAAGAATTAAAATGTTATTTTTTAAACTATACTCCCCACTATATAGACCTATTGTTTTCCTGTAGCCTTAAGAGGGGCGAGAGTAAAAATAATCCGTATCTCTCCCTCGAATACTCTCAATCGTCCCTTCTAGATGAAATGCTTCTCGAAGAATTCTTTCAACTAGAGAAACTAATTCTTCGATGGATAAAAGAACTTGAGATGGATATAACTAATTCATCCCAAGACGACATCCAAGAAGAATTATTGAGATCGCATTCGCATAAAAACAACATCGTCGCTCCCGAAATCACCTCTAACTCTTGCGAAGACTTGAGCGATAGTCGTCCCTGTGTTGATTGTGCCGTGAAGGACTCCCCATCGACTTCCGTCGATGCATACATAGACCTGAGTGATTCGACATACACCTTCTTTAACGAGAGCCCGAGAAAGGGTTTGACTTGTCCACCTACATTTAGTATAGGAATCACCCTTACCGATAACCTCTTGCGTTCTCGTCTAAGTCTAGGGCAACTTAGGTATCTCAGGCACTTCGATGTTGTTCCGTCCAGTAAGGAACCACCCGATCTGAAAAATTCCTTAAAAATAGACTAAACTTCATAAACAGACTCTAGACACGGAGCCGTGTCCAGGTCAGCACGCCCCCGTGTCCACCAAAAGATTCCCGTCTGACTTTCGGTCAGAATATGGACAAAATGTGTCAGGATCTTGTCTACACACGGGGCCGTGTCCAGCCAACACAGGGCCGTGTCCAGCGTGCTGTCGTTTTCTATAAATGTAGCCAAGATCCCTGCACATTTAGCCAAAGACAGAGATTTGGTGGGATCTTCACACATACCATCCTAGGTATATTCTAAAGAAGGGTCTCAACAACGATCTTGTCTTTTCCACTTTTGTCCTTTTCCTTCTTCTTCATTCTTACCTCAAACACCTCCATTAAAGCTTGAAATCACCATGTTTTCATTCTTTATTGTGATATTTGTTAGATTTTTATTCAAGGGATCTTGTTAAAAATAAGTTTTATAACACTGTTTTAAGTTATTTCTGCTTAAAAATGCTTCAGAAGTCAGAAAAATAATTTAAAGCTCCAAGATTCCTTGTTTCAAAATCTGCAGAAAGGTGAACACGGGGCCGTGTTCGAGGTACTGTTTCACTAAAATGAATTCTTTTCGGTTTGTTTTCTTAGAATGTCAAGCAGAAACAGTGGAACATCATCATCACACTCGAGAAACAACCGACAAGGGAGAAGGTCAACGGTAGAAGACTCTCTCGTCAACTATGTCTATGCCTTAAGAGAGGCCATAGACGAAATGACGGGGGTTGAGGAAGCCCTGGTCGACCGTATCAATCATTTATCGGTGGGTCTAGAAGGGTGTCTTAGGGAGGTCAATTGATGTGGAAAAGTAGTTCAACTAAATAAACTAAAATTACCCTAAATTAAGACTCAAGTAATAAAAATCTAGACTCTCTAACCTGACTAAACTACTCACCGGCAAGTGAACCGGTCGACTCTAGCACAGAAAAGTAAGTCCGGATGTCGAACCCACAAGGACTCTAATGAATTACGTTAACGACTCTATTTAGACTTGACACTGACACGACTAAACAATTGTTGTGTTTTAAAGGGGGGTTTTACTAAAATCCTAAAATTGAAATAAAAATGAAATTAAGCTAAGACACAAACGAAGACTAAGGTTTGATTCAGATGAGATTAACGACTACCTAGACTCGAATCCAGTTTAACTAGGAATGGACTTCTAACGGTATTATTGTTGTATGGAGCCGGAATCGTAAAATACTAAACCTTAAGGTATTTCAATGCTAAGACTTCCCGACCCTTCTCAGGAAGAAACCTAGGAAAACCTACAAGGCTGTTATGAACACCGACTGTTAGACTTCCTCTCAGTCCTCTAACGACTCTAAAAGTGCCCTAATACGACTATCTACCTCTCAGCGCGACAATCTAAGGCAATTCTAGGTTCTAACTTGGTTTACTAGACACAAATGCAATTAGGGAACTAAGATTGACTTCTCTCAAAACGTGATTTTTCAGCTTTTTAACTCTATTTAAACTCTTCGAGCTTCCCGACATGCTCCAAGACTTGACACTTCAATATTTTTTTCTCGTTTCACTCCGTTTCCCGCATATGTAAGCATCAAGACCTGCAAAAACACGATTTGATCAATAGTATGCATATTCTAACGAAAACGAAACTATAAATAACGATAAAATATACAAACTATACACGATATAAGGATATTTTTTGCAATACATCAAATATCCCCACACTTGCTCTTTTTTCGTCCTCGAAAAAGAATTATGCAACGGAATCGGAGACAAATAATCACTCGGGTCGAAAATTATTTTTATCTTATTAAAACCAAGGCTTGCGTTAGCCGCGATTGCGAATATACTTGTCCCTTTAAACCCGAATCCAATCCTAAGCCCTTATCATGTGAATTTAATTTAAGTGCGGTCAATCCACCTAGGGTCTCACACTAGAATCTACGGTCCACCTACTTCCACCTCAAGCTTATAGGACTAAAGGAACGATCACTGGACCAATTCCTAACCGTCTTATATCAAAACCAAGAGAGTTTACAATCAATTTTTTTTTCTTTTTCATTTTTTTTTCTTTTGCTTTTTTTTTTCTTTTTTTTGCTTTTTTTTCTCTCGTGAGTCTAGACGATGCTTTCCCTAACCAAGAGGTATTCCGGCTGTAGAGTCGCGATCCCCAACCACAGATTACTTAGGTTTCGGTACTTTTAATCGGCAATTCGATTTCACACATCCCAGAGGCATTCCGGCTGTAGAGTCGCTATCCCCAACTCGGATTACATAGACCTGTGTTACTTTCATTTAGTTTCCAGCTCACTTTTTATTCTATTTTTTTTCACATGATCACAAACTCTAACAGTTTTAACTTATAACGGTGCCCCTTATACTATTATCGGCAGTTTTAATTTCCCATATCTCCCAGGCGAGAACCCACTAGCAGACCGACAATTAAGGTATATTAGATCAAAGGGACTTAAAACCAAACCCGGGCCTATCCACATATCCCAAACTAGACGCAAGCTCGATTTATTATAATCTCATATTATTATTATTCGAACCCGAGTAAAAATTCATCTTTTCTATCATTTTCCGTTTTATTTTGCAAACTTCTTTATTCAAAAGACATTTTCTGATTTTTCAATTTTTTTGTATTTTTTTTTCAATTTTTTTACTTTTTTTTTTTTTCATATTTAAGACTCAAATACTTACAAGTATCCCATTCCCACACTTAGAGATTGCATTGTCCCTAATGCAAGAATGGAAATACGACATAACTACCTAAACACTAAAATTAGACCCTTAAACTACTAACGAACTAACTAAATAAACGAACTAACGACGAAATAAAAAAAATTACAACAACAAAAAGGGAAACGACTTAGCTGATATGTGAGACTGTCAAAGTGCCAGTCATTTCCACATAAGCCCTCCAATTCGAAACGCGCTCAGCAAACAACTCTAATCTCGGACACGCGAACGAAAGCGGCTAACACACTCAACCTATCTGAATCAAACAAACTACCAAAACATATCATCATGTATATATCAAAATCATCGGTAGTTCATCAATTTCATCACATCAACCAACCCGGCCATCCCTAACCAACCTGTTTAAAGTGTATGAATATCAATACAGACCAAAAATGAGGATCAAAACAGCACAAAATAAAAATAATCAGCAAAAGATATAAACGTCAGCTGCTGCTCTGCATCCTCGTGCAATCCCCACACTACTCCTCACTATCCATTATCGGAATCGTCACTGCTCTCCTGCCGACCACCTGCACCACTGCTTTTCTCCCTTAACCTCGGCGAGAATTACTAGCCATGCCTGCAAAACAAATAAACTCAAGACAAAACAGGCAGACAGTCAGTAATAACAAACTATTTTTGGTATTTTTAAATTTTATAATTTTTTTTTTATTTTTTATTTATTTTTTTTAAAGCAATAATAAAGATTAGCCGTATAGCATTTCGTTCGCGGCTAATTCTAACACAAGCAGGTTACTTTTTACAATTTCTAAGTGGTGGTTAAACTCGCCCGAATGGAGATTGAGTACGGGTGAGCTTAAACCACTTGTACGTGCAAGTAAACCCAAAAAAAAACTAAACACTACTCAAACTACGCTAAAACGACACCAAGACGACACGAAAACACTAAACTGGACTCAATGTATACTATCCCCCATCGGCACTTTTAATTGTCCCGATTAAGTCCAATTCGCGCGTAAAAATAATTACTTTTTAGTTGTTTTTACTTTTTAGCGTCGAAAGATTCCGCCTAGTGAAAGGAAATTTCTTTCGAATGCAAAAATGTAGTTTCAATGCGCAAAATCGGAGTTTCAAGTCAATGTATCATACCAAACCAACCCACAATCAAATGCATTCATCATCCCAAACCGAGCCCATCCGAAGCCATATATTAGATGCAATTAAAGTCGTGTGCTTCATAAGATATTAAACCATACTTGTCTAATAAATCCCAAACCAAACCCATCCGCAACCTTCAACTATTCAAGCAAACGCATATGATCATGGACCCGACAACGTAACCTTGCATACCCTCGCACAAGAAAGACTTGACTCAAGAATACTTCGACCGGACTTAAAAATTGATTCCATAACTCTTCACAACTGAACTCGACTCACACGACACACGAACTCTAGCCACGGACTCGAAAACGCAGAACATGAACTAAAGCTCGACTCAACTAAGACATACCCAACCATAACTGACTCGACAAACTCAACAAAGCATCCCAGTAATAGACTCGACAAGACGTAGCATGACACACACAAACCTATTGAGTCGACTAACTGCAGCAAACTGAAATACTAAACACGGACCCACACTCAAAGTCGAACACAAGAGTCGACCCATCAAGGACCAACTCGACCTGACTCGAACTAATTTGACTGACCCGCGACGTACACACATCTGACCCGACAAACTTGACTACAGAACCCTGAGATGACTCGACGGACTCAACTGAACCTACCACTGACTCGAACCGTACTCAGACTAACTGAACACTAAGCAACATAAACATGACTCACTCGAAACCACTAACTGATTTGACACAACCAAAGTGACAAGACCCACAAGACCCGAAGACCGACTCAGCCTAACGACCAACAAAACCGGACTTAACTGACTCCACTACGACTCGACTAACGTTAAACATCAAACAGACAAGAAAGAAAGCAAGCAACATACCTGAATCAGCGAATTATGCAAGAAAAATTGAGATTTTTGCGCAAAGTGAGTCCCGAATCGGACCGAAACGACGGCCGGATGAGGATTTGTTGATGGGGGTTTTGGTTGTGGGTGAAAACCGTTCACGGTGGTGGTGGACGGTGGCAAGCGGTGGTGTATAGAGGTGTAATAGTGATGGAGGTGGTCGGATGATGGTGGCGGTGGTGTAGGATGAGGTTTCCGATTAGTGGTGTAGGTTTCGGTGGTGGAAGCGAGGTCGGTTAAGGAGTGTCGGGATGGTGGTGAATGGCTGTGGTGAGAAAGGTAGGTGTAAGGGGGTGGTGGTGTACGGTGGAATGGGGGTGTCGGATGTGAGGGAGAAGGGGATTAGGGTTCTGTAATGTGTTTTTGCAATATGAATTATTTGGGACATCAGACATGGTGACTGGCGGGCCGCCACAAGATGATGAGGTAGGTGACGGGGTGCCACCGAGTGAACAGAGAACTCCGAAAGAATGAATACGTGCTGGCGGCCGCGAGTAGCATATAAAGTGGGTGGCGGCCCGCCACCACGTTAAAGTCTTCCGAAAAAAATTTACTTTTTGGGCTGGCTTGGGGGCGAGAAGGTTGTATATAAGTGGGTGGCGGGGTGCCAGAGGCCATTTTTAAGAGAAAGGTCTTAAATTTGGTTTCATTGCCTTAGAAAAATTTTTTGATTTAATTTCCAAATCATCCAACAACCAACAAAATTTTTTTCTAACACTTAAAACTTACTTAGAACCTTGTTTCTCTTGTAAATTCCTGCAAATCCTCGGTAGTGCACTCCTGCAAACGACTCAAAACACAAACAACGAACCGAAAAACTAACAAAACGACCGTTAGCTAATAAAAATTACGAAAAATTACGAAGATACAAACGGTACAAACTCTACAAATGAGTAACAACTTCTCACATACTTATGGGGGATCATAGAGATGCAGCTCACCTCCAAACACACAGTCACGGGTTGTAGCACCATTATACTTATTGCCCGATTCATCCCAAACACCCTTATCTCTCTCATAACTTCTCAACTCCTCATCTGGCGATTTGAATCTAGTCTCGTCATATCGAAATCTCTCCCCAAACTGAGCTTTGCTTAGTATTTCTAGCTTAGATTCTAAACGCACCATTCTCGCTTCTAATTCCTCCAATCTCCTATCAGGTGGGTTCCCACACTTAAGTCCTATTACTTTTTCTAGACTCGGACCACTCACCACCTTCTCCTCATCTCTCTCATCCTTCTCACAATCCCCTACTAACGATATCGCCTCCACTTTATCACTTGACCCTCTCGAATTCATAACCTTAAAAACTACCGATTCCTCGCCCGCTCTAAGCGTGATGGTGCCTAAAAAGACATCTATGAGAGCTTTAGCGGTGTTCAAGAACGGGCGTCCTAAAATTAACGGTACGTTTTCATCGGTTTCCATATCAAGAACGACAAAGTCTACGGGAAAGACGAATTTATCCACTTTGACTAGAAGGTTTTCGATTATGCCACGTGGATACTTTACGGATCTATCAGCTAGAGACAACGACATACGTGTAGGGGACAACTCTCCTAGACCTAACCTCTCATACAGGGAATATGGCATTAGGTTTATACTTGCTCCTAAATCGGCTAGGGCCCTACACTCGGTATCACTCCCAAACAAGCACGGGATGGTAAAAAGGCCTGGATCCATCAATTTTTCCGGGACCTTGTTCAACACTACGGCCGAACATCCCCCACTAAGGGGGATGTTAGAAACCTCTCCTAACCTATCCTTACGTTTTCGAAGATCCTTTAAAAATTTTGCATATTTTGGCATTGATTGAAGGGCTTCTATGAAAGGAAGGTTGATTCTAAGTTGTTTAAAAATTTCTAAAAATTTCCCGTACTCTTTTGAGTAAGTTTGATTTCTAAGGCGGGAAGGGAATGGAGCACGAGAAATATCAACATTGGGTGATGGAACAACTTGAATGGGCTTTTTACCTACGCTTTTCTCAATTGAAGGCCCCCCGGTGTGTGCGGTACTTGCTGGGCTTAACCTAGGTTGCACTTTACCAGGCGCCTCCATTTCAATCTCTTCATCTACGGGGTCCTCATCTTCTACCTCGACACTCTCGGGTCTCACTACCTCTCCTAAGGTTCTACCACTACGGGTCGAAATTGCCTTCACAGAGCCAGATGGGTTGGGCTTTGTGTTGCCCGAAAATTGACCGAGAGGTCGCTCTTGCAACTGGCGTGCAATATCCCCAACTTGCCTCTGAAGGTCTAGGAAATTTGAATGATTATTCTTTAGGAGAGTAGCGTGGTCTTCTAAAGTGCGTTGGGTAGCCTGATCCTTAACCACTAGTTGGGTAAGAAGGTCCTCTATCCTAGACAGACTACTATTTGACCCCTCATTCTTAGGTTGAACCTCTTGGTGTGACCCCTCACCTCTGAACTGTGCACCTGAACCTGAACTAGCAAATTGACCTGTTTGACCCGACCCCCCACTAGAATAGAAACCTGGCCCCCTATTTTGATATTGACCTGATGGAAAACCAGGGGGGTTACCTGAAGAGCGATAATTGTTAGCACGCCAATTAGAGTTGTTATTGTTAAACGGGTTTGTGGGACCTCTATTTTGACCTGCTATGTACTCGACCTGCTCTAGGGTAAGTGTTGGGCAATCTATGGTGTCATGTCCACCCCTACAAACTTCGCACCTATCGACCTTTTTCTTAATTTCTAACAACTCTTTGGTGATATAGTCTAGTTGAGATACTACCTTTGAGTCTGAAACGACTTGGTTTACACCTCGAGAAGATGAGGAAGTAATCACAGGATTGGAATTCCTGCTGGTAGCACTATGATCTATATCAGCATGAGCGAAGCTCTCAAAGAGATCATTACAGTCAGCCACAGTTTTCTTTCCCATTAGGTGGCCTCCTGCAGATGTGTCGAATCGGGCCTTGCACTCAGGGGTGAGACCATTATAATTTTTTTCTACTAAAGCCCAGTCCGACAATCCATGTTGGGAACAACGTGATAGTAAAGTTTGAAACCTCTCCCAAGCTAAGTGATATGGTTCGTCAGGCTCCATTCTGAAGGAATGGATCTGATCTCGAAGGCGAGAGGCCTTCGCAGGTGGGAAATACTTAGCAAGGAATGCATCCCTAAGTCCAGCCCAAGTAGTGTAAGTACCTGCTGGCTGCGAATCGAGCCATGTGGCTGCGCGGCCAGCAAGCGAAAAAGGGAAGACTTGGAGAAAGCGGGCATCAAGATTAACACCTTCGATGCCGAAGGTGCTACACAGACGGGTGAGACGGTTTATATGTGCAGGCGCATCCTCATCATCACGACCATGGAACTGACAAGAGTTGTTAATGGCGGTCATGATGTATGAGGGAATTTGCCAGGACTTGTCATTGGTGATTTCAGGGATGGTGATGGGTGAGTTTGCGGTGAAACCTGAGGTGGAACGCTGGTGGACAGTTTGGTTATCGGCCATTTGGTGAGCTGGTGGTGGACTAGGGTGACGGGAGGGTGGTGGGGAATTGTGGGGTGATGACTTCGGGGTGAAGTCGTAGTTCGGTGGTTTAGATTGAAGTGTAGAATCAGAAAGGGCTGAAGATGAAGTTGAGGATTTTTTTACCTGAATCCTGGGTGTGGAGAAGGAAGACTTGTCGATCGGTGGCTTCACTGGTCCCTGCGAACGCGTGTGGGGCATGAACTGCAAAACCAAGAACAAACAAGTAAAACAACTCCAACAAAAGACTCGGAAAATACGAAAAAGACACTAAAATTAATTGGACTCCTACGACTCACAAACACACAAAAAGCACGTAACGATATCAGTTGAAATCCAAACGAAGCAGTTAACGCAATTGCCAAGAGTCCCCGGCAACGGCGCCAAAAACTTGATGTGGAAAAAGTAGTTCAACTAAATAAACTAAAATTACCCTAAATTAAGACTCAAGTAATAAAAATCTAGACTCTCTAACCTGACTAAACTACTCATCGGCAAGTGAACCGGTCGACTCTAGCACAGAAAAGTAAGTCCGGATGTCGAACCCACAAGGACTCTAATGAATTACGTTAACGACTCTATTTAGACTTGACACTGACACGACTAAACAATTGTTGTGTTTTAAAGGGGGGTTTTACTAAAATCCTAAAATTGAAATAAAAATGAAATTAAGCTAAGACACAAACGAAGACTAAGGTTTGATTCAGATGAGATTAACGACTACCTAGACTCGAATCCAGTTTAACTAGGAATGGACTTCTAACGGTATTATTGTTGTATGGAGCCGGAATCGTAAAATACTAAACCTTAAGGTATTTCAATGCTAAGACTTCCCGACCCTTCTCAGGAAGAAACCTAGGAAACCCTACAAGGCTGTTATGAACACCGACTGTTAGACTTCCTCTCAGTCCTCTAACGACTCTAAAAGTGCCCTAATACGACTATCTACCTCTCAGCGCGATAATCTAAGGCAATTCTAGGTTCTAACTTGGTTTACTAGACACAAATGCAATTAGGGAACTAAGATTGACTTCTCTCAAAACCTATCTTAGATATATACTGCACCGTGACCTAATAACTAACTCGAGCCTCTCAGCGACAAGTTAAGCAGAATACTTAATTCTAACTGTATTTTAATTACTGTTTCTAGGGCTATTGGCCAATTTACCCAACGATCACCCGAACCCGTAAGGAATCAAATAATCAACACAAATTTATTATGTGAAAGACATTCACCAAAATTTATGTGAAACAATAAATAATCAACAATCAAAAGTAAATACGCACACGCACCAAATCAGAAATTCTAGAACACTTTACTTTTAAAAATCAATCCATAAACAAACAATAAAAACCGTTAAAAGATCCAAACTTTATCAAACTATCATCTTGTCTAGGTAGTATCTAGGGTTTAGCCAAGAAACATATTGTCTAACATAAACAAATCAAGTTCAACACAAGAATTCATTGGAACAAGTAGTGAAACACGAAAATTAAAGAGAAACCGGGAGATAAAACCCGAACAATCTTCACTTCCACGCTCCAAGCTTCAACCGAATGATTCCCGCAAGCTAAAACACTTAGAAAACCTTGAAAATCTGCTCCAAAAGTCGCCTTAGGGTTCTTGGTTCGTAAGTTAGGGTTTTTCCAACTTTAAGATGATTCTTTATCTCTTTTTTCTAACAAACCCTTTTAATTTTCGCATACAAGCTTCTGGCTGGGCGCCACCCACTGAAGGACTGGGTGGTGGGGTGCCACCTTGTTTTTCAGCTCATGTACTACTTTCAGACTCTCACCGGGTGCCACAGACTTGCTTAGTAGGTGATGGGGTGCCAGAACGTGATTTTTCAGCTTTTTAACTCTATTTAAATTCTTCGAGCTTCCCGACATGCTCCAAGACTTGACACTTCAATATTTTTTTCTCGTTTCACTCCGTTTCCCGCATATGTAAGCATCAAGACCTGCAAAAACACGATTTGATCAATAGTATGCATATTCTAACGAAAACGAAACTATAAATAACGATAAAATATACAAACTATACACGATATAAGGATATTTTTTGCAATACATCATCAACCTTTTGCACCAAAGGTTGAATTTCCTCGCTTCCCCTCCTTTGGTACCAATCATTACACAGAGGGCATGGAATGTGGTACCAGAAGTCATCATACCAGCCGAGTGGTACGCCGTGCATGTAGAACCACCTCGAGACATACTCCCCGGGGTCCCGGTTGCCAGCGCTCCTCCCCCACAAGATGTTGAGGAAAATGAGCCCGCCTTCTTCCTCCCAAAAGAGATAGAGGAATGGCTCAACGACATCTATGGGACACCTCTCGGCTCCGAGTTCGACAATGCCTACAAAATACCGGGAAGCTATTTCCGGACTTTTGATATTCCTAGAATAATGGTAGAACTCGTTAGGATGATTTCATGTATCACTTGACCTAACTATCTTAGGAACTTTCTTTTTAACTTTTTATCTTTCTTTATTTTTCTAGGACCTTGTTGTAATTCTCTTTATTTAATGAATGATGGTTTTAATTATATGGTGTTTGGATGATGTTGTAATGAATAAAACACACTTGGATGGTGAAGGATACTAAGGGAGACTTGAACCAAGGCCCCATGCACAAAAACAGAGCCTCCCGAACATTTTTCTTCATTACAGAAAGTTCAGCACGGGCCGTGTCCCGCCAGCACGGCCCCGTGCTCAAGAGTCTGCAGAAAAACACCCAGTTCAGGTAACTGGACACAGGGCGTGTTCAGCCTTCTGTTACTTTTTGTTGATTTTTGTTACTGGCAATCTGAACACGGGGCCGTGCCCGGACACCACAGCCCGTGTCCAGGTGCCCAGTAACAGAAAATTTTTGTTTAAAGACACCTTTTTACACATTCAATCAACCTAAAAACTTATTTTTGGGACACATTGAGGACAATGTGTAATTTAAGTGTGGGGGGGGGGGGGGGGATGCTAAAACCTTGAATTTTGCAAGTCCTAATCACAAGCCTTACACAAAACTCTATTGGAACCGCTAAACACCCCAATTTTTTTCAAAAAATTTTCATTTTTTCTTTACTTGTCTTGTTTTAATTTGGGAATAACAAGTTCTAAAAAGGTTATATTTTTACAAATTTACAACCGATAGAGTCATGATAAAAAGAACCAACATAAGAAAATTATGAAACGTCATGACAAATCTAGTTAAAATTTGATAATATATACTTAATCACATTAATAAACCCATTCCCACAAAAAGTGAGTTTTGAGCCTTTATTGAGCATACAAATACACATTTTTAAACTAAATGCTCATTTTTCGTTTCTTGTGTGAATAGCCGCTTGGTTTCTTACGACACTAGAACTTGCCATGACAATACATTCCCGGTCCTTACCAACTTAAACCCAAGTAAGTAAATGATGGAGGCATTAGGACTAACCCTTTTTATTTCAACACCATTATTTTTCTTTTTTTTTACCACCTACCCAAAATTCCCCTAGTTAACCCCTTTGAGCCTAAACCATTTCATTTCTAAACCCAAAACAAACACCCTTACCCACCAAAACCCTTTTTCATTTTAAACCCTTCATTTCAGTTCAAAGCTCGGTTTTCTTGTGACATCCTTATAAAAAATGATGATGAAGTTAGCAATAAACAAGCGAGTTCATCAAAAAAAACTTTGTTTGAAAAATACTTCATTAAAATAAAAAGTCACAAAAACAAAATGTTTTACGAAAACCGACGCTTTTTACGCCTTTCGCCCTTTTCTACTAACCACTAACCCAAAACCACATACCTTTAACCCAAGCCTAACCCTTCCCAAAAGTCCTCTTGATATTTACAAAGGTTTATAGTTAAAAAGGAGGAGGATTGATTGCTTGGCAAGCATATGGTAGAAGTAAGTTCCATGCCGCTCTCGAGTGTTTCACAAAAATACATCTTCGGCCGAGTGTTGAGTGATCTCCCGTGAGGTATGTGAACTTGTATATAAATGGAATTTTAAAGAGGCATGTTATGCCCAAATAAGTAATTTCTCTTATGTAATGTTCTAAATAAATCATAACGAATAGGATTGTAAGTAACATAAAAATAAAACCTAATAAATATCTTGGAATCCTGACACTCTAGACAAGCCCGAAACCTTCTCTTCTACCCATTCCATTTGGGTGTGTAAGCCACAAAATAAAGAGTTTTGCTTGAGGACAAGCAAAGATTCAAGTGTGGGGGTATTTTATGTGTGTAAAATGCAACATATAAATTACATCAAATGAGGCATAAAACTAACCCTTTTTTAGTACTAATGTTGGAAAAAGTGTGCTTTTGTCTTCCTTTTGTATTTTCAGGGTTAAATGAGCTTAAATGAACAAAAGAAGCAAAAATGCAGCCAAATCTAATAATAATACAAGAAAAGGAATAAACGTGGCATGCCCGACCCCTCGACAACATCTTCCCAAGAAAAAACAAGACATCAGAAGGCTGAACACGCCCCGTGCTCACTGAACACGGGGGCGTGCCCAAGTGTCTGCAAAAAAGACAAAGTTGTAGAAGCTTCTATTTCCCAACACGGGGGCGTGCCCAGCAGACATGGGGTTGTGGTCAACGCTAAGATTCGCAGAATCCAAGCAAATCTTGATAGTACAGATACGCTTCTGCACACGGGGTCGTGCCTAGCGGACATGGGGGCGTGGTCAACTAATGAAGACAAACTGCAATTAATGAAGAAAGAGAAGATAGGTGGACACGGGGCCGTGTCCGGGCTTCTGTGCAGGCTATAAATAGGGGTGCTTGGTTCATTGCAAAGGCATCCCTTGACAAACCACCTCTCTCCCACTTGACCCACACTCCACCACCATCACAACACCCACATCCACCACCATCATCCATCACAGAGTGTGTGTAGTAGTCTCGGGATCCAAGATTGATAGTAAGTGTTAGGGATAGAATTTTACTGCCTATGGATCACGGATCCTCAAGGTTAGCATGGATCACGGATCCTCAGTTCTATGAGAATTAAGGATCCTCAGGAGACGCTGCGGGAATAAGGATCCAGTCTCCTCATTATTATTCTAACTTAACAATTGTTTCCATCACCATTAGCTTGTTTTGCAGGTATGTTTCGAAGAAGTCTTATTCCATGCGAGATTCCAGGGGAATATGCTCTACATTTTTAACATGTGCATGACCTAGTTACCGTTGGTGGTGATCGTGGGTGATGGGCAGATTTTTCGGATAGTTAGTTAGGATATTTTTAGCAAAGATTAAAGGGGTATTGAGCTTATTTTTAAAAACACTTTTGCACCCAGCTTACGTACAACACTTCTACTATTCTCTCGAACAAACACACACTAGAACTCATTGTATCAAGCTCAATACTTCCGAAGTTGTAAACTTGTTTATTCAATATACTGATAGTGATAGTTTTCACTATCTGAGGTTTTTTGTGCCGGAGATCATATATTGATCAAGGGCTTTTTCCTCGTATAAATCTTTGTGTCCCACATTCATTTTATTCATACATTTGTCCATTTATTCAAGCATCACACCTCACAAAATCGGATTTGGTTGTATTATCCTTGTGTGATTTTTGACCAAAATAGTTTGGCGCCCACCGTGGGGCAATTGGTGCTTCAATTATGAAAATTTAGTTCATTTCATTCATTTCTGTGCATTACCTTCAACCACATGGCTTCTCAAGCGAAGAACACTTCAAGCTCCATGCCGGCGGACACTTCTTCACAGGGCATCCCACCTTTACCTCCAGCACCTTTTGGATCCCAGAAGAATACTGAAAATGCTGTGAAGAAACAAAGCCCCGTTTTCTCAAAACCACCAACTTCTGCTGTTACTTATGGCCCTACTAACAATGATCTTTATTCTTTGATTTTGCAGATGAGGGATTACATGCAACAGCAGGACAAAACCAATGACAGGATCCTTCGAGAGATTGATGAAATCAAGAAATTGAAGAGATCAGCGGAGGATCACTCTCCATTGGTACCCAGATCACTGAATTTTGATTCACCAGCCATAACAGCCCAGCACTCCTCAGCATCAGGCTCTCAGTACCAAGGTGGAATGTCAAGTATACGCTATGGATCGTTGGTGATGCCTCAGTCTCAAGGATCCTACTTTCACCCTTCTGGATCCTCTCAGCCTCAAGGATCTTCTCAGCTTCAAGGATCCTTCTTCAGTTCTGGAGGATATGTGGGAGCACAGACAGTTCAAGGATCCTCCTCTCAGGTTTAGGGATCCTCCTTTCAGGTTCAAGGATCCTCATCTCAGGTTTACGGATCCATGGATTATCCTCCAATACCCCCAGTCACAGCACACCAAGGATCCAACATCTTTCAGGATTACGGATTCTTAAGGAGTGTACAACCCGGAAGTTTAGATGTTCATCTAGGAGACTTCATCCCTATGCAGACTATTGCTTCATCGGGTCCCTCGATTATACCAGAATCCCGCCAATATGGATTCACATCTGGAGTTCCAAACTTGAATCCTTCAGGAGGTAACACTTTGAATAATTCTTATAACACTAACCATGGCTTTGTGCAGGATACAGGTATCAACCAAGCTATGGCTAGGGAACTACAGAAACTAAAGGATATGATATCCAGCGTTCCAGGAGTGGTTAAGCCCATTCCTGAAATTGCAGATGGAAGCCACAAGATATCTCGTTTTGCACCACCTATTTGTGATGCAGAAATTCCAAAGAGGTTTCAAATACAAACCATGAAGCTATATGATGGCTCAATGGATCCAGAAGAACATGTAGCTCAGTACAGAGAAAGGATGGCGGGGGTGCGAATCCCTTGCTCCCCTCATATGTAAACTACTATTAATACATTAACTCGGCTACTTGGGATTGTATCCCAGCTGACTCAAACCACTTAGCCGAGGGTGATGTCACCAATAAAAGAGGGGCCAAACACATTACGCATTAATAACTTAATTAATTATCTTCCAATAGTCCAACCCTTTAGGATTGTATCCTTGCTGACTCAAACTACTGGGTTGAGGCAAACGTCACCTTCAAAAGAGGGGCCTACTACTATAATTAAGATAATCTCTTAAAAAGTGCAAAAGTGCGGAAAACATCAAAGGTTACACTAAAGGAGAGTCGGATCCAAGTGATTCATCTTTTCTATCTGTTTTATTTTTATTTTCAGCATTTTTAGTTATTTTCATTTTCTTGTTTAAAAACCTTTTTCTAAATTTTTTATTTGATTAGATGTTGAGGATAAACCAGTACTAAAAGCTCTTGTGTCCTTGGACGACCTCGGTATCTTACCAACGCTATACTACCCTCACGATGGGTGCACTTGCCCATATGTGTGTTTAGTGTTAGTAAAATATCATGTTTTATAAATTTAAAACTTGACTAAAGTGTTAAAAAGGGCTTAAAAATATACTTAAAAACTTATACGACACTCACACGCATCACCAACCTTGGATCATCATTGAAGATTCCAGAGGATATTAAAATTCCCGTTGTCCATATCTTGACTCCTGCTATTGAGGATCATACAACTATGAAAATAGAGGACGATTCTGCAATCATACCTAGTGATGGTGCACAGTCACATTCAGGATCTCGGATCCTTCCAATCATGAGATATATACAACATGGAGAGATTCCTACAGGATAAAATCCCAGAGCTTTCAAAGTCAAGGTATCTCAATTTACAATATTAAATAACATGTTATATAAACGATCTCTTGCCGGCCCATATCTAAGGTGCATCGAGGATCCAGAAATCCAAG
Organism: Helianthus tuberosus; assembly: GCA_030545235.1. NCBI lineage: Eukaryota > Viridiplantae > Streptophyta > Magnoliopsida > Asterales > Asteraceae > Helianthus > Helianthus tuberosus. The sequence continues at coordinate 20,207 of JARYGA010046776.1, read as the reverse complement.
AAGTCCTGAAGGATTTTCATGAAGGAGATTTTGGAAACCACACTGGGGGCAGAGCACTGTTCTCAAGGATCCTTAGAACAAGATTCTATTGGCCTACTATGAAGAAGGATGTTGTGGATTATGCAAGGAAGTGTGATGCTTGTCAAAGACATAACAATATCCTTTATCAACCAGCGGAGCTCCTGCATCCTATATCCTCTTCTTGTCCATTCATGAGATGGGGAATGGATATAGTTGGAAAACTTCCCAAAGCACCAGGAGGAAAAGTGTTTATGCTTGTTATGACTGATTACTTTTCCAAATGGATAGAAGCTGAAGCCTTTGCACAAGTTAGAGAAAAGGAAGTGATATCCTTTATTAAAAGAAACATTATTACTAGATTTGGCATACCTTCTGAAATCGTTTGTGATAATGGATCCCAATTTATAGGGAATAGAACAACTAACTTTTGTGACAGCTGGGGGATTAAGATGATAACATCAACACCAGTCCACCCACAAGCTAATGGTCAAGCAGAATCATCTAATAAGATCATCATCAACAATTTGAAGAAGAAACTTGGATACAAGAAGGGAAAATGGGCAGAAGAGCTACCTTGTGTGTTATGGGCTGATAGAACAGCTCCTAAGAATGCTACTGGTCAGACTCCATTTTCTTTAGTGTTTGGAGCTGAATCTGTGATCCCTACAGAGATGGTAGTTCCTACTGCAAGAACAAGCATCCGTGATCCTGAAGGAAATGCTGAAAACTTGGTTTAAGATTTGGATACCATAGAAGAACTCAGGAATTTAGCAAGGGTAAGATTGGCTAGCTATCAACAAAGGATGGCTGGAGCTTATAACAAGAATGTCAGAATTAGAAAGTTTCAAGTTGGTGACATGGTGTTGAGGAAAGCATTCCAAAACACTACAAATCCTGCTGATGGCAAGCTAGCACCAAAATGGGAAGGCCTCTATCTGATTGAAGCTGAGGCAGGAAAGGGGGCATACCGTTTATTATCAATGGAAGGTGATTTGTTACCAAGAGCTTGGAATGCTGTCCATTTGAAGAGATACTTCATGTAAGAAGGATCCAGGATCCTTGACCATCTTCACATCTGATACACACTAAGGATCCTTAGAGGATATATTATCCTCATTCTGGTAATGATTTGATTTTAATTTATCTAATCCTTTAATTTATTTGATTATAAGGAGAAGGATCCAGGATCCTTTATCCTTTTTCACTAAGTTATGAGTTTTGCAGAAGTTGGTGCATCTTTGACAAAGGATCAAGTATCCATTGAAGTTTCCTAAGTCTTTGGGTTTATCCCCAGTTTTTTAGGGCTTGTCCCCAGTTTAAGGTATCTATTACCTTCTACGAATCAGGTTCTTACACCTTCGCCAGTTGGGCATGATTATCCTAGTGCGGTTAAAGGCAATGGGTCCAGTACCCGCTTTAGGGGCTGGCAATTTCATTGTACTAGCTGTATTTAGGATCCTAAGTATAATGGTAGACGTACCATACATCCGTTCCTAAGGTTTCTAACGTTTTCACGTTAGCTAAGGTTTTGGCATTTTCATGTCACTAAGTTTGGATAGTCGCCAGTATGGGCCATACTCCAGTTTACACAAGATCCTTTGGGCTTGTCCCCAGTTTTTTGGGCTTGTCCCCAGATTGTTGGGCTTGTCCCCAGATACTAACTCTTTCTTATACAGTTGGCTTAGTCCCAAGTTACGTCTCATTTCAGGTTTCCAAAGCCAAACAGTTAGGGATCCTGAATCTTAACTTTATACAAGGGTTTGTCTTTTGGTTGTCATAATTGTAAGTTTCAAGGATATAGGATCCTAACTTGGATTCTCTGGTATGATCCTTATTTACTTTAACTTTATTCGTGGTTTATCAGTGTTACCCTTATTCTTTGACAACATGATATATGATCCTAAAATTGTCTTATTTTTCAAACTTGTTGATTAGAGGATATTTGATCCTTGATCATATCCTAAACTTTTTGACATAAACTGATTTTTATACTTTCACTAATAACTTGTAAGTTCAAAAAATTGTACAATAACAATTGAAAGTTAAATATATGCAAAATAAACAACACAAAGATAGTCAAAAGGTTAAAGTTTTATTTATTTATCATCGTTAACCCTTTTAAAGGTTGTCAAAATTCGCTACCCAAACATCTACCAGCAATACGTGGCCCGTCCGCTTGGGTAGGCAAAGGGTGTCCATGTTCATAAGGTTCATTGAGTGCAGGAAATCAAAAGGCGAGGGGCATCAAAGGCTCCATCCTCCACAAAAAGAAGGACCTATCCACCTTTGCTACCCCCTATTGTCCAGAGGATAAGTGATTCTTAAACCTAAAAACTATTGTTCACCATACAGACCATTGTTCAAAACATCATCATCAAAAACTACCAAATCATAAAAAATGGGCTCCGGCCACGTCTAGAAATTTCCATCATCGCCCATTTATGCAGCCTAAACCTTCGCTGCATCCTCCACCTTCTTCTCACCACCTTGACCACTGCCTCCAGTTGCTGCATCCCCAGGATCCTTCGCTTCGCTGCCACCACCTTCGAGAGCCAGCACCTCCTAAGGTTCATCTTCATCCCAAGCTCCATAAGCCTTTGCTTCCAAGCCACCACGTCCCAGCTGGACCTATCAAAGGCAGGATCATCAGCCTCCTTAGCCATCTGGAGTTTGATCTTCAGCATCGCGACAGCAGCAGAGTGTTTGGCCCCTTCCATGACCTCAATCCTCTCCCTTTGGGCTGTCATTTCAGCAACAAGTAGCTCCTTTCGCAGTGCCTTCTGTTCGTTCTCAAGTTGGGAGATCTTTTTATCCTTGGCAACCGTAATGGCCTGGAGGTCGAGGCACTTTTGTTCAGCTTCAGCCACATGTTGGTCAATGAGGATCTGGACTTCAGCGAATTTCTGCAATAGAAGATTTGAGTTTTCAGGATCCTATATCCTCAAAAGAAAGGCGAATTTTAGGATATGGAATCCTTACCTCGGAGACGTATTCTTGAACCTGGTGTTCCATCAGGGGCAGGCCTTCAGCGGGTTCAGCAGTCTTCTTCCTTTTGGTCCTTTTACCCCTGGTGCTGACTCCTTTGGTCTCAGGAATGCTTTGGCTTACAGCCAGCTCCTTTTTGAGAGACCTAGGGGAGGCATATTCTTGGATGTCAGTCACACTGAACCTGGAAGCAGACTTTGAGGATTTTCCAGCGCCTACAAACATAATTCACGGATAAGTATTCATACCTTATACTCATTTAAACACTTATTTACACAAAAATATGGATACTTACTTGACATTGTGTAGGAACCGGAGGAGATCTCTTGAGAATCCTTTACTTTGGCTTAAAATGTTCTTGTAGCAGGGTCAAGCTTCCAGAAAGCGACAATCCTCTCTCTTGTGACAGGAGATTCTTGGATGCTAGAAAATGAGATAGCTACACAACAAAAACAAAAGAAGGATCATTTATCCTTAGCAGAAAAGAAGAATCCTACCACGGTCCTGGTCCAAGGATCCCATATCCTACCCTGGGTGATCCATTTCTTGGGTAGATGATTCCCATTTGGGATGGAGACCTTTCTTACAAAGAAGAACTGGTTCCTCCAGTTGGAATCGTTTTTAGTTGTTTTCAGAATTGGATGTGCTTGACCAGGTTTGTGCTTAAAAAGAAAACGGTGAGAACCATGGCTGACAAGATTATACAACTGGCTCAACTCAGACAAGCCTATGTTAATCCCTTCCTGTTCAATAATATTTTCAAGTGTGTACAAAACTCTCCACACCATCGGCATGGCTTAGACGTAGCACAAACCGGTGAGTGTGAAAAAGCTTTGGGTTAGGAAAGGGAAAGGATATGTGAAGCCAATCTGGAAAGGGCTTGTAGGAAAAGTGATACAGACATCAGAAATGCAGTCACTCTTCATCGAAGAGTCAAAGGATCTAAAAATGGTTCCTTTCGGGAAACAATGACGTAACCGATCAATCTCAGGATCGGTGAAGCGACAGAGTTCCATTGAAGGATTTTTAGTTATGCCCTGACTCTTCGGAGGGCTCTTTTTCTTGGGATCCTTAGCAGGGGAGGATCGAAGATTCATCTTGGCCATGGGTTAAACGAAGAACAAAGCACCGTAAAGAAGAAGATTTAGAGAGATGGAAAGAAGAGATACCTGATGAAGTCTTCGAATGACGATTTAAAGGGGAAGGGTCTCGAATTTAAATGCAAATTTCATCCTTATCTCTAACCCTATTCATAATGATGATTGTTGCAGGTAGTCATGTCGCTGATGTCAGCATCACAACGCCTATATCTCTTAGCAACGGCTAGTCCGAATAAAATTGAAACATGACTATTAAATCGGATATCAACTACTCATGTTTGGGGGCAATTGTTAGGGATAGAATTTCACTGCTTGTGGATCACGGATCCTCAAATGCAGCTTGGATCAAGGATCCTCGGTTCAGTTTGAATTAAGGATCCTTAGAAGGTGTTGCAGGACTAAGGATCCAGGATCCTCATTATTATCCTAACACTAACAGTTGTTTCCATCATTTTTGAACTTGTTTTGCAGGTGTATTCGAATAGAACTTGGTCCAACCGAGATTCTAAGGGAATATGCTTGATGATTTTGCACGTGCATGAACGCTTCGACCGTTATGATGATCGTGGGGGACTTGCATCTTTTGCGGATAGTTAGTTAGGCTAGATATTTCTATTTTTAATGAGGATACAAGCTTGATTTAGACATTATTATTAGCAACACAACTGCACTACACTCAAGCTCTCAAGAACTCTCTGCGATTACACACTTTTGCACTATAGTGATCATTGTACCAAGCTTGTTATCATCCCGATTTGTAAACTTTGTTTGTTTAATATAGTTGGTGATCGGTAGTTTCCATCACCCGAGGTTTTTTGTGCTGGAGATCATTCATTGATCAATGGCTTTTTCCTCGTATAAATCCTTGTGTCCACCACTCATTTCATTCATTCATTGTTCCTATATTTGATCATTTAACTAAGCATCACACCTCACAAAATCAGATTTGGTTGCATTATCCTTGTGTGATTTTTGACCAAAACAATTACTACAAAAAGGCCATTTATCATAAAACCGGTGAGCATGCATCCAGAGAAAGTCTAAAGCAAATTATTGGAAGTTCATCAAAAGATAAAACACAAGCTTTAGTGGTTCATGATCATGCCAAACATAGGATCATTCATGATGACGAAGGGTTTAACTGGGGTGAATATATAAAGGATGACGGAAGTGCGTTGATTGCTGAAGTGAAAGAGAGGACGAAAGAAGAAATTCTGCAAGAGAAAACGTACAGAGAAAGATGTTTTACAGATTACAGAATAGAAGAAATGCAGAAAGAGTATGAGGAAGCTAGGAGTTATGGAAGATGGGACAAGAAAAGAGAATGTTATGTCAATCGCATAGGAGATCCGGTTGTCCATTCAAGCCAAGTAGTGTATAATGACGTACTTGCAGTCATTCCGTTGTCTAGCGAATATTATTCGAAGATAGAAACAGATAAAGATTATCTCAAAAAGTTGGATAAGATAATCAGAGATGTCATGACAGCAAGCTTGAGACAGAGAGATGAAAAAAGAATGACGAAGAATGTTGAGAATTTGGTAGATGAATTAAAGAAAGCTGCAGAGGAAGTCAACGATGAACAGAAAAATGAAGAAGTGAAAGAAGAAGATGCAGCTGGTGAAGAAGGTCAGAAACCAGCAGAAGAAGCTGTTAAACAGTAGGATGAAAAGAATTTGAAGAAGAAAGAAGAAGTTGATGAAGAAAAATAGGAGAAAGCTGATGAGAAGTTGGAGAAGCGGATTGATGAAGTTGTTACTGAAGAACAGTAGATGAAAGAAGAAGATCAAAAGCAGACGGCAGAAGAAGCCGAGGTGCCAACTATTGAGGTAATTACTAAACCTGAATCTTCTGAAGTGTTAAATAAATGTGTTGAGCAGTACAAGAAATGCATGGAAACGTGCAGTGCTTATACTGAAAAGGATGAAAAATTCAGAACAAGAGATATAGAATTTACTAAACTTGAAAGAATTATCAAAGATAAATGCAAAGAAATGTTTGAAAAATAAAAGGTTTTGATAGATAATGATGAAAAGATGACAAAAAAATGCAAAATTTTAGAAAAAGAAAATGAGATTTTGAAAGAAAAGTGTTCAGCAATGACTTAAGAGTGTTTGCAAAAAGAAAATGAGGTTCAAGAAATGAAAAGAGAGTATGATTCAATAAAACTTGCGTATCATATTACAAAAGAATCATATGAAGATGTGAAAAGCTGAATGAAACTTATTCAATCTAGATTGTCACATTGTTCTAAAACATCAGAAACACTTAAACATCATTATGAAATAAAGCAACAAGTTGTAAGTTCATATATTGAAGAGGTTGCTGAGCTTAAACGTAAAATGGCTGATTTAGAACAAGATAATAATAAGTTGCATAGTTATCACGCTTCTTCATATGTTCTTGAACGTATTTTCAACATAAAACCGGATGATATAGATTCTGAGAAAAACAAGAAAGGAACTGGCTCAGAATATCATCAGGTTCCACCACAGTCTGAAAAAAAATTCACATTCTATGATGACGAGAAGGTGGAAAAAGCTTTGAACATGGTTGATCAATTTCTAGATAATATAGACGTAACCTATTCTAAATCTGATGATACTAGTGATTCAGAGGTGGTAGGTAAGGTCGTTGAAAGTGTTTTGCAAGATGATTCTTCCAAAACAGATAAGTCCGAGTCACAGGATGAAAATGAGGGAAGTTTTCATGAGAGTTATCTTAAAGATTCAAAATCTGAGAAAGATGCGAATGATGGTTCAATAGGATTGGCTTATACCTTGATTCGATCGGACAAATTATTATCAGATATTGAAGTCCCAATTCAGAATGTGATTTCGGAAAAGAATGACAAAGTTTTCAAACTGGTAGAAATTGAGAAGTCTGAAATTGAAAAATTTGCTGGAAAGAGCAAGAAAACTTTTTATAACAAACCTAGTTACAAGAAGAAAAATATGAAAGCTGGGTTTGGTTATAAAAAGAATCAAAACCAAAAGAAACGTTTTGAAAAACCAAATTATTAGAAAAAGATGAACTTTGTTCACGGAACAAGTTCTGAGGAAGAGAAAGAACTCCAATTTAGACGACAGTCTAATGAAGAGTTCTATGCTCAAAAGAAGCAACACCAAGTCAAATATGTTTCAAAGAAAACATGTTTCAAATGTGATCAAGCAGGACATGTTGGTCGCAAATGTTCAAATCAGAAACCTGTTAATCTTGAACAAAAAAAGTTTGTTGATGTTAAACAGAAGTCAACCAAGTTTGAATCACAACAAACTTGGAAACCGAAACCAAAGACACCCAGAGTTGAGCCTAAACAGATTTGGAAACAAAAGGTTGATTTTCAAAAGCAAAAACAAACTTAGAAACCAATAACATCCAAGTATGAACCAAAACAAATCTGGAAACCAAAAATTAGTCCAAGATTTTATCAAAGGAAGGTTTCAAAAGGTCAAATTTGGGTGGCAAAGAAACAGGCTTCTGTGAGTGATAATCGGAATGAGAATGTTTTGAGAAAAATGAAAGAAATTATCTAGTGTTTCCTGGAAAAATACATGTTCAACTACCTGAGTCGAAACAGGCTTGGGTTGCATTATTTAAATAACTGAATTAGTTGAATGTGCAGGTGCTCCAGAAGATGGATGAATGTCAGAATGAACAGAGGAGCAGCCTGTCACAAAAGGAGGTTGTGGATCCCTGCAACTGAGAACAGGGAGTTTGTTTGTTTCTGTAAATAAATAAACTATATTAAAAAACCCTAAAAATCGAAAAATTTAAAAACCAAAAATATGTTTTAAATTTTTTCAAAAATTGAAAAATGAAAAAAATATGTTTGTTTTTAAAGTTATTAAAAAAAACAAATAAAAAATTTTCAAAAATATGTTGATTGAATATGCCGAAACCCTCACGACTGAACAAACATGATTATTTTACAATTGAAAATGGTTACAAAATTGTTAAAAATCAGTGTGTTGTAAATCATGGGGGTACTTTCTGCTTCACATGTTAATCAGAAAATGGATGGCGAGATAAAGCTATTTGCATCGGGTTCTCAAATTGTCTTTAAATGTTTTGGATTTTAGGGGGAGTAAAATTTTCAGAAAATACAAAAACATTTGAAAATTTGAAAAAGCCAAAAACAATAGAAAATGAAAAATGAGTTTCTGTGTAAAAAGAGGAAATGATAGTACATCAGAAAGACATTCACAATACGCTAAAGAAATGGAAAGTCAAATGTGATAAACTGTCTCACTGATGATATGCCAGTAGGTTTTTGCACATTTAGTAGATTGAATTCGAGATATAAACATAAAATCAATAAATTTTACTTATCTCGTGGGGAACATCTCTCAGATATATGGGTAACACCCGAAATCTCGTTTGAGAGGTTGCTTGATTCTGAGATACTAGGTCTTTATACTGTTTGATATCTGGGGTATTATACCAGATCTTCTGATTTTGTGTTAGCAATGGCTAGTATAATACTTTATGCGCTTTAAAGAGCTTTCCCTCTGCATAAAAAATGAAAAATATCGAAAGATATATATCAAGTGCAGTTGTAAAGAAAATCCCTAAGTGGGACACACCTAAAGTCGAGCCTTCATCTTTTTGACTGAACGGTAGTTCATACCTGAGCTCTTAAGGACTCGCACTAACCCAGAGTACAGATATCAATATAGTATATTCACCTGTAATACTGAATCTAGGGAATCTTGATACGATGGTATATTCAGAGGTGGGACACGCGAATAAGTTAAGTTCTTAAGACACTAAATCTCTTATCTCGAATCAGTTGAAATTTCTGTGAGAATTTAAGTGGATCAGTATACTGATAATCTAAGTGAATCGTTTAGAACTTATAGTGTTTATAGCTCAACGGTGCTAGTGATTTGTCATAAACTAATATGATCCTATTACACGAACTCAAACAAAAATATTGTCTGTAAATATTTCTTTACTGCTTTTATTAGAGAAAAATCACAAAAATATTTTGTTTCTACTTTATTTTCGACAACCAATGTCCGAAAGCAGAGTTTCAAAATCTAAGTATGCTGAATATGTTTCTGAAAATAAACAAGTTCATTAATTTGAAACTTGAGGTTTTTATTGAAAAATTCAAAAACAGTTTGTGAAATCTCCAAGATCATTAATTTGGACTTGGATGATTATCTGAGAGGGTTTTGCATTCTTAAACTATCAAATATATATAGTTGTTTGATAGGGGGAGAGAGCCTAGTTGTTTCTAAGAAATTACATATTGTTAAAGTTTGGCAATAGAGTCAGGTTCTCGATACTAGAATATTTTGAGCCAGGTCACCAATTCTGGAACTTTCACTGTTAGATGTAAAAGCCAGATTTCTGTGAACAAACGGTGTCCTGTGTAGTCACATATTAGAAATGCTCTAGCTTATTCATGATAAATGTTTAGAGCTAGATTTTCGATTACTAATCTTAAATTGTCAAGTATCTTATAAATGGTTTGAGATTTGCAGATGAAAGAGCCAGACAACGATCCCGATAGCTGAGGCTAGGGGGAGTCTGAAGACAAGCTCAGAGCAAGGGCGAGTTTGCATTCAAAGAGCCAGATAACTATAACTATCTTGGAGGAGCTTGTACTAGGTGTCGATCCTAGCAGCTGAAAGCACGGAAGCTTAAAAGCAAGGGGGAGCATGAAGGAAGTTAAACGAAAGGGGGAGCAACTGAAGTTAAAAATGTCACACCCTGGCTTTTGCGGAAGCGTGGGTTTATTTGGTATGACTTCTTAATACCATAGCAACAATCATAACAATGCTATATGATAAAAACACAAGATGCTCATCCATTAATATAGTTAGAAAATACCATAACATAATTGTCTTGAATCATCAACCCAAAACAAGTTACAACAATGACTTGTTTAAAAAAAAATGAGTTCCCAAATGGACTCAACAAAAGATCTTAAATAAAACGAGGTTTGGAGACGTGTGACCCGTCCAGGCAAGGGTTACACCTCCCAAACCCCACACCCCAGGATGACATCTTTTATTTATTACGCAGCTTAACGTGCATCACCCGCCAGATCCGGTCAATTCCCTGAAATACATGTAGTTTGAAAAATCAACAAAAAGTTGAGCGAGTTCATGTGTATGTGCGTATCTATAAACCTTTGTAAACGATGTATGTATAACCCTTGAACGATGTATGAATAGTCCCTGGTATGTAGCAATAAGGAAAAAAAAAGAGATCACCAATGGTTTGCAAGGCCATTGATATGTGTGAAGTGATGCAGGAAGACTCAAACCTAGCGGAGTTGCACCGGGCTTCCGGCTGTAAGACACAGTCACCACTATGGGCCGCCCCGGCCTCATGGGTGTGGGCTCGCTACACCCAAATAGATTTATCACTCATGTCCCTCGGTCCTACGATAAGGATTAATGGCCTTTAGTAGCCGCCTACCCACTCACATGATCTAACGATGTATGAAAGTCCCTCCTAAAGCTAACCATACCATGTATAAAAATGTATGTATAATTGTAACATGTATTTCACCCCCGAAGTTATAAAACTGAAAACAGTTAAGAAAAAAGGGGGACATGAACTCACTGTAGCGCGTCTCCTGCTCGTAACTCAGACTTGTCAGCAATACAACGACCTACAACGCACTAATGTCTAGTAGACGAACGGGCCGTGCCTTAGTTTAGTATAAATGTTCTTGAGTTACGTCACTTCAGAATTATTCCAAGTTATAACTTCTTGTTAAAGTAATAATAATTATTTTAACTTAAATTATATTTTTAGATCTTAAAATAATAGTTAGGCAACTATTTCGTATTCATACTTCTCAAGTATTTTATGTGCGTATTTCCTTCCCAAGGATGGAGGTATTTTATAAACGTATTTTTGTGATTTAAAGTCTTGACATTATATATTTTTAAGTCCCACTCTAGAAAATATATAATAATTTATTTATAAAAAAAAATAACATATCCCAAAATATATATTTTTTCCAAATATACTAGGAACCATATTTTTGTTAAGTTATATTACTTTTCTCTAAGTAATATAACCAGATCTCAAATCATACAAATATTCACTCAAGCGTTTTAGTATAAAATATATCTTCTAAAAATATATTTGTCCGCTTTTATTTACGAAAACCCACCTCTGATACTTTGAAATTTTGTAACCAAACTTATGGCGAAGTTTTCTTCCGAAAAACAAAGTTAAACATATTTGTAAACACTTGTTAGAAAATAATTTTCTAAGTCTTGGGGTTTTTAGGAAATTTTGCCAGAGCTTCCCCTAAAAACGAAGGCGTCCATGCTAATAAGCATATCATTTTCTTTTCAAAACAATCACAATAATCATCAACAATTATCCTTTAAACAACTCTACATTATCGAAAGCAAAAACTACATGCGTTACATATTTATCACGAATTTGATATATCACAAAAATGCGTAGTAACTTAGTAAAGCGTTTAGTGGACTTATTTACCTTCCAAAGCGTGATTATTTCTTTAAAAATCATTTTCTCACAAAAGTTTAGTGTTTACAACTTGAAAAATATTTTTTACAATAATAAAACTTTTGAACTCTTCTTGTAAATAAAGGTTTCTACACATTTTTCATTTCCAAAAATGGTGTAGTGTATGTACAAGTCATGATTTTCCAAAAATCGATTCTTGGACTTGGTTTATTTAGAAAAGTCCTTTGTAAAACCCGGATCTACATGATCACAAACTCATTTTGTTTCACTATTTTTCAAGAAATCATATTATCATCAAGTTCACAACTTTATTAGAAGATGATTATTTATGTGACACAATATCATCTCCTAATCTTGTTAAGTCATGTTTCTAATCATCATTTAACAAGCTCCATATGGTGATTAACATCTCACAACCAAGAATCATCATACAATCAACAATATATTCATAACAATATTCTACTAACAACATTCCATCTTCATGTAAACTTTATGTTCAAGTTTCTTATTTAATCCCTTTAGTGTTCTTGTTCTTTAGTGTTTTAGATATACTTATCATACTACAACTTTTAACCATAACAAATAAGATGATCAAGAGTTAAACAAGAACTTACTACTAGCACAAAGGCTAGGGATGATCTCTAGTGAAAAAGATGAGGAAAATGATGGTGAAAAGCAAGAAATAAAGCTTCTTGAAGTTCCACAAGTTCCAAGCTTCCTTGAATCACCTTCTAGCCTTGAATGAGACTTGAAAATGGAAGAATATGGTTGTGATATGGTGGAGGTGGTGGCGGTTGTATATGAGCCGAGAGGGAGGGAGAGGAGAGTGAGGGTGTGGTGTGAAGATTTGTGAAATGATGTTGGATCTATGGAACCATACTTATAAGATGTCTTCTTATATTTTTTTCCAAATCAACAAGTAAACAATCCAATATAAAATTAGAATGAAATCTAGTAACAAGATGTGAGGTATGGTGTGGAGATAAGTTGGTGATTTGGTGGGTCCTTGGAGACCGAAATCGGGTATGGGGGGGGGGGTTAGATGTAAATTTGTGGTGTTAGTTGGTAAACATAAGTTGAAATCCAAGTATGTACTTACATATGTTAGTTAGTTGATATTTAGTGGGTGTTAGGGTGTTCGGGGATCATGACTAGCCAAGAAATAATTAAACAATGTGTTTGGCAAAATTGTAGTGTCCCGGGTAATGTCCGGATGTTCGGTTGGATACCGTTTCGTTAAAGTGTTTAATTATTCCGTAAAGTATCTTTTATATATATATTTGTAACACAATTAATTCCCGGCACTTAGGAAAGCATACAGGACCATTCTGCCATATTTTTGACAACTTACTAGCATGTTAAATGCTGAATTTTTGCTGAAAATGCAGAATTCTGCACTTAAAGTGTGTTTTAGGCACTTCCCGGCACTTTAACTATCACCTAGTGACGCAGTTTTATGGTCCTCACTTTCCTACACTCCATACTAGTGTAGTACCTTGTCCCTGGCCCATACTGGCCTCAAAACATTGCCTGTCTATGTGCTGGCATTGTCAGCATGTTTCTGAATTATCCGTTCAGTGTGCTAACTGTGTTTTGTGCATCAAGTATGTCACTAAAGTTTGTATGTAATAAATGGAGTGACGGTATGAAATTTAATGCATGTGTATGTATGATACAAAAATCATAAAGCAGTTCAAGTTGTTAGTTGTAATCAAGCACAGTCATTAAGCACATAATTAAAATTAATTAATTGTACGGATACCTGTAATTGTGAGGGTTGTCACATTCTCCCCCCGTTAAGAAAATTTCGTCCCGAAATTTTAGGTTCTGCTTCTTGTTGCAGGGGTCTTGGGGAATAAATATGGGTACTTGGCCTTCATACGATCCTCACGTTCCCATGTGAATTCTGGGCCATGCCGTGCATTCCAACGAACCTTGACGAGCTTGACACTACTCCTGCGTGTTTTGTTAACCTTCCAATCCGTAACCTCAACCGGTTCCTCAATAAAGTGGAGTGTGTCGTCAACATGAATTTCGTCGGTAGGAATGACCACGGTTTCCTGAGTTGGACTCTTTTTCAAATTTGACACATGGAATGTATCATGAACGCCATTCAGCTCTGCAGGTAAATCCAACTTGTAGGCTACGAGACCAATCCGTTCCAGAATTCTGAATGGACCAACGTATCTGGGGTTCAACTTCCCACGCTTCCCAAAGCGTGCCACACCCTTCCAGGGTGAAACCTTCAACAATACCATATCTCCCACCTCAAATTTCAGAGGTTTTCTTTTGCGGTCCGCATAACACTTTTGTCAATCATGAGCCGCTTTGATGCGTTCTCGGATCTGGAAAATTTTGTCTGTTGTTTCCTGGACCAATTCCGGGCCAATAAGCTGTCTATCCCCTGTGTCTGCCCAGCATACGGGTGATCGACACTTACGCCCATAGAGAGCTTCGAACGGTGCGGCTTGAATACTTGCATGATAACTGTTATTGTATGAAAATTCGACCAATGGTAGGTGAGTGTCCCAACTTCCACCTAAACCCATTACGCAAGCTCGCAACATGTCTTCTAACGTTTGAATCATTCGCTCACTCTGTCCGTCTGTTTGAGGGTGAAAAGCAGTACTCAGATTCAACTGAGAACCAAAGGCTTCTTGAAAGGATTTCCAAATCCTTGACACGAATCTTCCATCTCTATCAGAGATGATTGAGAGAGGCACTCCATGTCGTGCAACAACCTCTCTCAGATATATCTCAGCGAGTTTGCTCGTGTTGTCTTTTTCTTTGATTGGAAAAAAGTGTGCTGATTTCGTTAAGCAGTCTACGATTACCCAGATCGTATCATGACCTCTGGGCGTTCTTGGAAATCTTGTTATAAAATCCATGGAAATCTGTTCCCACTTCCATTGAGGTATTTCGGGTTGTTGCAAGAGACCTGAAGGCCTCTGGTATTCGGCCTTAACCTTGGCGCAAGTTAAACATTTGCTGACATATACCGCAACGTCGCCCTTCATCCTTGGCCACCAATAAAAATCCCTTAGATCTTGGTACATTTTGTCCGATCCTGGATGGATCGAGTACCATGACTTGTGTGCTTCATCGAAAATAACGTCTCTTAGACCACCAAAGAAAGGAACCCAAATTCGTCCCAAGAAATACAATGTTCCATCCTCCTTTGGTACCAATTGATTCTCCATCCCTCGGAGATACTCATTCTCAAGATTTTCCCTTCTAAGAGCTTCCCTTTTGCGCAGTACAAATGCGCAACATGAGGTCTGTCTGAACAATCATTTCCAAAGCCCTAACCCTTATGGGCTTAATTCTTTCCTTCCGGCTCAGGGCATCGGCGACCACATTCGCCTTCCCTAGGTGATACTTGATCTCACAATCATAATCGTTCAATAGTTCAACCCAACGTTTTTGCCTCATGTTAAGCTCTTTTTGGTCGAATATATGCTGCAGGCTCTTGTGATCAGTAAAGATTATGCATCGCGTGCCATACAAGTAATGTCGCCAGATTTTCAAAGCAAATACCACCGCGCCTAATTCTAAATCATGTGTGGTGTAGTTTTTCTCGTGGACTTTTAGCTGGCGAGAAGCATATGCTATAACCTTCTGTCGCTGCATCAGCACGCAGCCTAAACCCTGATGCGAGGCGTCGCAATATACCATGAAGTCGCTTGTGCCTTCGGGTAGAGATAAGATCGGTGCATCACAAAGTTTGTTCTTCAACAACTAAAATGCTTCTTCTTGTTTGTCTCCCCGGTCAAACTTCTTATCCTTCTGCGTGAGAGAGGTCAAAGGTTGAGTGATTTTCGAGAAATCCTCAATGAATCTGCGATACTACCCAGCCAAACCTAGAAACTGTCAAATCTCGGTTGGCGTCTTTGGGGTTTCCCAGTTCTTGATCGCTTCAATCTTTGTGGGATCCACATGAATTCCATTCCCATTAACCACAAGACCAAGAAACTGAACTTCCCGTGGCCAGAACTCGCACTTCGAGAACTTTGCGTACAACTTCTCCTTTTTAAGTAGTTCCAAAATGGCTCTTAGATGATGCTCATGTTCTTCTTTTGTTTTTTAGTAGATCAAGATGTCGTCGTCAATGAACACGATCACAAACTTATCAAGGTAGGGCTTGCAGACTCTGTTCATTAAATCCATGAATACCGCTGGTGCGTTTGTCAATCCGAACGGCATAACCAGGAACTCGTAATGCCCGTATCGAGTCCTAAAGGCCGTCTTTGGGATACTTTCTTCTTGAATCCTCAACTGGTGATAACCTGATCGTAGATCGATCTTTGAGTAAAAACTTGAACCTTGTAACTGATCGAACTGGTCGTCAATCCTTGGCAAAGGATATCTGTTCTTAATTGTCAACTTGTTCAGCTCCCGGTAGTCAATACACATGCAGAAACTACCATCCTTCTTCTTGACAAACAAAACTGGAGCTCCCCAAGGCGAGAAGCTTGGTCTAATAAATCCCTTGTCTAACAACCCTTGAAGTTGCGTTGACAACTCCTGCGTTTCCGAAGGTGCAAGTCTATAAGGTGCCTTAGCCACAGGCGCGGCGCCTGGAACTAAGTCAATATGGAACTCGACTTGTCTTTGTGGCGGCAATCCTGGCCAGTCTTCTGGAAAGACTTCAGGATACTCCTTAACGACTGGAATATCTTCTAGTTTCGGCTCAGCGGCTTCCTTATCCATGATGTGTGCCAAGAAGTCAACACATCCCTTCTTCAAACATTTTCTAGCTTTCAAACAGCTAATGATCCTCAGAGGTGTATCACGCTTCTCTCCATGAACCACAATTGTTTCTCCATCCGCTAATGGGATGCGAATGGTCTTCTCGTGACATACAATTTCTGCTTTGTTGCTTGACAACCAATCCATCCCTACTACCACGTCAAAGCTTCCCAACTCTACTGGTAGTAGATCCAGTGTAAATTCATGCTCTCCCAATTCAATCGCGCATCCTCTGATGACTTCATTCGTTTCAACTAGCTTTCCATTAGCCAGTTCAATTGAGTAAGGAATATCTAACTTACTAGCAGTTAACCCAAGCATTTTCTTAAATTCTAACGATACAAAGCTATAGTCGGCTCCAGTGTCAAATAGTATAGATGCAAAGCGTTGATTTATAGGGAACGTACCAGTGACAACATTCGGGTCCTGGCGTGCTTCCCTTGCTCCAATGTTGAATACCCTTCCACGAGCTTGATTGAGTTTTGGGCATTCACGCTTGAAGTGCCCGACGTCTCCGCAGTTAAAACATCCCGGTCCTAGACCGTTACCATCTTCATTACCACCTTGATTGTTGTT
Organism: Helianthus tuberosus; assembly: GCA_030545235.1. Classification (NCBI taxonomy): domain Eukaryota; kingdom Viridiplantae; phylum Streptophyta; class Magnoliopsida; order Asterales; family Asteraceae; genus Helianthus; species Helianthus tuberosus. Next base: position 3,309 of record JARYGA010046776.1, on the reverse strand, counting down.
TTGATTGCGGTTACCATTACCTGCTTGATTCCCGAAGTTACCACGATTACCATTTCCGTTGTTGCGGTTCCCATTCCCGTTACCTCCACAGTTGTTGTTACCAATTCCTCTTTGGCCACCACAGCCAGTACCAACCCAACAAGTGTCTTTTAAGTGACCCATCCTTCCATAGGATTCACATTTGCTAAGCCTGCACCGGCCAGCATGATGAAACTGGCATAATTCGCACTTGGCTTCAGCACCACGCTTATTTTCAGCTGGTCAGTTCACATCCTTCCTCTTGTTGGCACTGCCGGTACTCATTTTAAAGTTGGAGAATTTCCTCTTATTCTCCCCTAAAGATTCAACATGAGTTTCTTTCTTTTACGGCTCAGAAATGGAAAACTTGTCCAATCTGATGGCTTCTTCCGTAAGTGCCACGTTGAGATCGATGGCTTCAGTAATCGTTGGGGGTTTCGAAGTTGTCACCATGCTCATGATCTGTGGGGCCAAACCCCAGATGAAACGCTCAATGCGTTTAAATTCAGGATCAACCATATACGGCACAACACGTGACAAGTCGTGGAACCTCTGGACATATTTAGCAATTTTTGGTCCATCCATTTTTAGGTTCCAGAATTCTGTCTCCAGCTTCTGTATTTCTGCCCGTGAACAATACTTCTTCCTCATGAGCTCTTTCAGCTCAGCCCATGTCAGTGCATACGCCGCCGCCTCTCCTAAGGTTTGAACTTGGAGGTTCCACCAGGACAAAGCACCATCAAGAAAAAGTCTTGAGACGTAAGTAACTTGGTTTTCAGGAGCACACTTGCTCATCCTTATTACAGAATCCGTCTTTTCGGTCCATCTGACAAAGGCAACAGCACCTCCAGTGCCATCGTAGTTCAGGGGCTTACAATCCAGGAATTGTTTGTAAGTACAGCCTGTACAGGCAATATCATTTACAGTGAGCATTAGTGGATATGCAAGGAATATCCAAATGTAATGTAGTGTGTCTCAAGCGACTTGGACATTACCATTAGGTGGGTTGTTGTTGTTGTTGTTTGAGTTATTCCTGCTTGTTTCGGCACGCGAGGCCTCATAATCAGCTATTGCTTTTGAAATACGTTCTTGTAATTCTGCCTCAGTAGTAGGCAAGCGTATGTCTCGTCGTGGAGGCATCTTCTAAAAGAAGATCATATTGGTCAGGTCATAGTGAGTGTAGTAAATAAGTAATATGTGTATGTAATAACATCCATCAACCTCATAACACATAACATCCCATGTTATAATATAAAACAAATAATTCAACAATGCATGTAGTGAGAACGTTGCCATTGAGCTTTCATTTAATCGTGACCACAACATAGTTTAACATGTTTCACAGTACATTATACATCAAAATAAGATCATTGGGACACATCACCCCAAAATACAAGTCAGTCTACACAAAACATATACAAAAACGTGGTCTTCCAAAAGTCTTCATATGTTGGCCCAATTGCGACTTTCTCACCAAAACAATCTACCTGCATCAAACCAAAAATATAGCTACGCTGATAGCGGAGGAGGAGGAGGAGAAAAAGAGAAAAGCAAACGGCGCATAAGCACCCAATCCTCCTCAAGTGCGTGGACAACTCGCAGCAGATAGGCAATCTGCTGCTCCGGTGTGAGGAAGCAGACATCAGAGTCCGGGGGTAGTGGAAGAGGAGCTGGTGGTGTAGAAAAAGGAGGCTGACAATGGCACGGGGGAGGACGTGGAATCCTCTCCAACTCATGAACTCTCCAGCTCAGTGCCTCCTGCTGTAACTGTAGGGAGATGAGTATATCGTCCGTCGTGTACCCCACATGAAAAGGGTGATAAGGGTCTGATAACGGCATAACATTGGGCGAAGACCACAGAAACGGCTCGCCCGAAGGTACAAAAGATGGTGTAGTGTGAGGAAACTGAGACATAAATGGAACAGCTGACGACACAGGCGGGACAAAAGCAGGCTGCTGTCTCGACGAACCCTCCCCAGGATGAGGTGGAGGAATGTCCTGTAGAAAAGTGATAGGAAGGTCGGTGCGATTGACATCAGAGATGTGTGGGTGGAACAATGGAACATCAACAGGTACGGAAACAGGTGCCACAGGAGGAGTGACTGGTAGCACAAATGGAGGGTAGTCATCATCATCCTCGATCCACCCATTACGGGTGTCAGCATAACGAGGATCGATATGAGTGGCAAAAGGTGCATGGTCAGCATACACAGGGGCCGAATCAGGTAATATCGGTGCCATAACGGGAATATCAACAATGGGTGGTGCAATGGCTGGTGCATCCACAATAGGCGGTGTAACGACTGGAGCATCATCAAAAACATGGTCGTGCACAGGTACAGGGTCATGAGCAACAACAGGCTCTGGTGCCATAACAGGCTCAGGGTCAGCAAAGGCCATATCGAAGTCGGCAGGTACATCAAGAAGCTGATCAATAGGAACCACTGGTGCCTCCAAGGGCTGGTCATCAGGAATAAACCCGATCTCGTGATCGGGATCAAAATCAGGAGGAAAAACTGGATCAAACTCGTCCTCGAACTCAGGATCAAACTCAAACTCGTGGGGTGAACCAGGTACAGCTGACATAGCTGTATCGGAGTCGGAGTCAGTAGGATATCGACGCAATCCGACGGCGTGCAAAGTGGAAGATGATACTGACTCAAAAGAATCAGTACCGGACTGATCAGATAAAATCTCCTCAGTGAGAGCCTCAATAGGTGGTAACACAACAGCATCCGCAACCGGAGCCTCAACCAAAGGAATGGCGACAACATCAGCAATCGGGGCCCCACCCTCATGGTCGTCCTCAGGGGGACCCTCTACGAAAAGATCGATGTCGTCATCAGACACAACATCGAGTGGCAAATCCTCTACGGGAAATGCGGCAAGTGGGACAGGAGCAGGGATCTCAGCAAGAGGTGAACATCGTCTCTGACATCCAACAAAGCAAAAGGCAGGAAGTCGTCATCATCACTGTTGTCAGTATCAGATGTATAAACCTCGGGATCTGTGGGCATCAGATCATCTGAATCTACTGCTACGGGGTCTAGTGTGCCAGAAACTCCACTCGAAGAAGACATGACGTCTGTAACAAAACAATCACGACAATTGCACATATATCAACATATAATCAAATAAGCATGTAAGTCACAATAATGTAAGCAAGTAATCATCCTGGTCTTCCCCAGACTTTTCCACCCAGTCTCTCAGACTGAACTCCCTAGTCTCTCAGACTAAACTCCCAGTCTCTAAGACTACTCACTGGTCTCTAAGACCAACCTCCCAGTCTCT
>JARYGA010046775.1:0-26981 GCA_030545235.1 Helianthus tuberosus | reverse complement strand
TGTACGGTATCGGTTCGTCGTCGCGTAATATTTAGCAGGTTTCTCTGTAAACCACCGTTCGCGCACTGTAAAGTCATATAGACGTTTCTAGGCACTCCAAAGGCCTAATTAAGTTAGTTTGCGTCTTAAACACTATTTATTGTCGCGTTAATCATCTTTTAATCACGTAATTAGGAGCCGTAAATCACTGGTTGTCACATTCTCCCCCTGTTACAGAAATTTCGTCCTCGAAATTTAGACTATGTTATCTCCTCAGAATTGTGTTGTTCGCAGGTAAGTCCGAATAATAACAAAGTGAATGACCGCGTAATCGAAACAAGACTTATTCGAATCATGTGAATTTAATGACATTCCTCAACAAAAAGAACCCAACGGTTTAAAAGAGATGTGTTTCAGAAATTGATGTCAAAGGTAACAAGACGTATAGGTATAGTCACTAATGTGACTAAGTTAACAAAGATCCAACAATGAATAGGAACTTCGACCAATCGAATTCTATATGAACGTTCACAATAAGTAAATGAGTTCTAGAAGCAATAACATCCACTGGATGAACTTAGAATCAACAATCTCAAATGTACTAGTTTGCATGAAACACTCGATCGTGATTAGCACAAGCTGCAAGTTATACCGACACCACAAGGTGTCGCAATGAATGAAACAATTCAATAATAGGGGTGATCGAACAAGTATCACTTGTGTTTTGCAGTCAATTGAAAGCACAATGAAGCAAATATGAAAATTTGTTTCTAACAACATCATAGGATTTTCAATTGAAATTTGAACATCAAAGAAGTAGTGTTTTCGATCGAAGACGAGGAAGCAATGAATATCGCAAAACATTCGATCGATGTTGAAAGGACCGTTAGGAGGTACACCGGAATATGAAATGAATTTTGTGTACCCTTGTCTTATCACACGATTGTGCTAAGACTGTTGTAATGTGATAAATCAAAGCGGATTTAATCTAAATCAATAAATAAATAATTAAATCCGTGCATAAGATATGTAAACGAGTTTAGCACAAGCTTCAAATAAGTGAAAATACCACCACAAAGTGTCGAAACCAACAAACAATTTAATGCAGTCGAATGCCAAACAAGTTTACTTCGACTCGGAACAAATGAAACACTTGTTAAAAAGAATTTTGAATATGATGCTCCCAATACATCATATGATGCTCTGAAGTGAATATGTGTAATGGACAAGTTCAAACAATTGAACTTGGTTTCGATGCAATCCGCCAATAAATACACGTATTGACAAGAAAACTTTTGGCATGGTCACAACGAAAAACCATGTAGGTAACTTGAAAAGGGGGATGCGGAGACATACGTCTTCTCCTTGGAGTGATTCTTGTCGTTGCAGGACCGCGTGCCAAACCGTCGCTTCCTGATCGATGGTTCTCCTGGTGATAGGAATCTAGCATCGTCGTTGAATTGCGCCATCGTTTCTTCTCGAAGGCCTCGCCTCGATAGTCGTATGTGACGTGCTTCAACCTCCGTTGATGTATGGCTTAAGTTTCACGTATACTTGTGCACTAGCATTTTGTTCCGCGTAGAATGTGATGTACTCCGACATCCGTTGACGTAAAATTTAAGTTCCATGTATTCTCGTGCACTAGCGTTTCGATATGCGTAGGCTGCCTGCTCGGGAAGTTAAAATATCATAGACAATATGGATAATAGTGTGTGCCCGAGTTAATATTCGCGGTTCCTACGTGATGACCTTTAATGAACTTCAACATAAGTTTCCGAAGGTCTTAAATGCATGTTTCCTAAACTCTCAGTGTTTTTTGTACTGTATGTAATTGTTTTATGCACCGTGTATGAAACACCACAATAGCGTATGTTTGAAAACAAAATTTTGACTGTTTGTTTTTCGGCAACGGTTGGAGACCATATTCGACTCTTAGGCGTTCTGTATGTATTCAACGTTTTAATAATCTAAGTCCCCAGAGAAATATGAGGTTAGAGCCTAGGTATTCCTATCGAAAACCTTATTCGCTGTAACCTGTAGCTCTGATACCAATCTGTCACACCCCGAAATATCAGAGCATTGGCGTGACTGGACTGGTATCTTCATTGCACAGTGGAATCAAATAAGCAGAGACTTTCTAGAAATTGAACGCCACTAAGTACTCGACTCCACATGGTTCTCCTATTCCAACCATGCCTTAACTTTGAAATGCAACCTGAGAAAGAAACATGCGAAAAAGTCAACATAAAGTTGAGCGAGTTCATAGTTAGTTCGTAAAAGATTTGAAATAAATCTTTTGAATAACCGGTTTGTGAAATAATATTGAGAAAACGAATTTAGAAATCATTTTCTTGCCAAGTTATATGGAAACTTTGTATTTGTAACGCATTATGTTCGTAAAACCATGTATTTGTAAACTCTCGTATTTATAATGTTCGTATAACCGTCAATACCCACCATGACTTTGACTCCATGCCCGCATACTCCTATGCTTTGAATTTGTATAAAACATGGTATCAAATTTGTATAAATCAAGTATTTCTGTAAGTATGTATGTCCCTGGTATGTAGCAATAAGGAAAAGAGATCACCAATGGGTTGCAAAGCCACTGGTATGTGTGAAATGGTGCAGGAAGTACTCAAACCTGTATGCGTATTTCGTACCGGCCCCTCCGGCGGAACGACATAGTCACCACATGCAGCCACTCGCAGGCCCATGGGTGGGGCTCGCAACACCCAATAGATCTATCACTCATGCCCCTCGGTCCTTATACAAGGATTAATGGTCTTAAGAAAATAGCCTACCCATTCACATGATCTTGCAGTAAACCCTCCTTACGCTAACCATACCATGTATAAAATGTCTGTAATAATTGTAACATGTATTTTACCCCAGCCTCCTAGGCTGAACCTCCCCAGCCTCTAAGGCCAACTCCCCAGTCTCTCTATATTATCACCAGACGATCCCATCCCTAGTCATGAAAATCATTAACATTTCGATAATACGCATTTGTTTTGTAAAAACCGGTATATTTAGTATGATTCATTCGTCATCGGCTCCTCTTTGGAGCCGCCGTTTCGTCATCGAGAGAGAGGGGGGCTGTCGTCGGGTGTCTCGACGCCGGAGCGCCTCCGCCATTAATTCCGGTCGCCGGAGATATTACAGAGGGAGAGAGAGAGAGGTCGAGGGGGAGGGAAGGGTAAGCTCTGATGTGTGGTTGTTTGTGGAGGATTCAAAATTCTTCACTCTTGTGTTTCTTTATAAGTTGCAGGAGATAGAAAATTGAGAGTTAGGGTTGATTTGCGTGTGTGTTTGTTGTGAATGAAACTAACTTGGGTGCAACACCCTTATTTAAAGAGATGTTGAGATTTGTGTGCTCCCACTTTTGAGACATAAAATCTCTTGTAGAGATCTAGTAAATATTTTGTAGAGACCTTTTGTAGATTTGTAGAGATCTTGTAGATTTGTAGAGATTTTGTGGAGATTTAGCAAGATTTAGTAAGATTCAGTATAGATCTAATATATTATGTGCAGGTTTAGGCTTGTGGGTTTTGGGCTTGGGCCCAGGGCCCACAAGCCCATCTTATGTGTAAGTGGCCCGTAATTTCTACAAAACCCGAGGTCGCAACCCAAACTCCATAAGTGTCGAAAGAATAAAATTCTAAAATTAAAAGAGCGTATAATAGTGGCGTTTGTCGTGTGACGCGTTCGTTTGTCGATTACGGTAATAATCGCGAAAATTATATCGTTGCCGTCTTTAATCCGTTTTTCGGGCCGGTTTCAACTATGATTGCTGAAATTTAATTACGAAGCTAAGATATATCGTAAAAATTTAATATTTTTCGACGTTGTCAGTATTTTGTACGGTATCGGTTCGTCGTCGCGTAATATTTAGCAGGTTTCTCTGTAAACCACCGTTCGCGCACTGTAAAGTCGTATAGACGTTCCTAGGCACTCCAAAGGCCTAATTAAGTTAATTTGCGTCTTAAACACTATTTATTGTCACGTTAATCATATGTTAATCACGTAATTAGGAGCCGTAAATCACCGGTTGTCACAGACCAAACTTGTAAAAATTGAAACTTAAATTTTTAAAGTAACAATTAACACTCCAAACACACACATGTGTGTGTGTGTGTGGTCGAACAAGAACACACGGGCGATCAGGGGTTTCTTTTCAAACCCTAAGTTTCACAAAATCTCACAAATTGGAAGCCTAAATCAAGTCTAAATCGAAAACTAAATACGTATTAGCGATCACCTCGACGAAGGGATCGTAAGGTATGTGAAAATTTTGATATTTGGTTCTACTTCAAATTTTAGATGAACTCTTGAGTTTTGAATTTGAGCCTGCATGATTGTTGTATAGATGAAATTAGAAGTGATGTGATGTCTAGGGATAAACCCTAGATGATTTGTTGTAAAAAAACTGTAGGATCGTTTTCAGACCCGAACGAGTCGATCAGAAGAGTTTATCTCAACACGAAAGGCGGAAACAGACGTGTAGAGGTCAATTCAGCTAGATTTACACTTTCAACTGTTGTATGATTGATTTGATAACGATTTACCGTCTGACAACACTTCGGCAGCACTTCGTTACACTGACCGGAAAGTTACAAATGAAATCAGGCACAAGGGTATATATAGGGTGAGCTATTTCGTTTGAAAGTGGCGTGTATCACTTCAAATGAAATTACACATGTTAATTTCGTTTGAAGGTGTCACATGTCATGTTCAAACGAAATTACATCAAATACTCATAAAACCTACCCTATTTCTCGTATAACGCGCCCTGATCTAACAATTGTAATGTAAGACTCGATACAAGACGGAGTCGACAGACGCATGCACCAACAGACTCCCTCTCGAAGGTTGACGAGTCTTAAGTGTCGAGTCTTCAACGTCTTCAGTCTTTATCAGCCTGAACGTGTAAGTATCCTCAAACTCTATCTCTTTCTTCTCTTCAGCATTAACAGACTCCCCTCGAACACGCTTTCCTCGGATGACTTCAGACTCCCCCTGTCAATTTACTGGGATCACAGTCTGGCTTTTGAAATCACATAGTCCTCAAGTATCGTAATCTGGCTTTGTGCTCTTTCTTCAGGTTCAGGATCAAAACCTGGCTACACCTGCACATTCTTAACCCAGAAATAAATTTCACAAATTTAACATTTGACAAATTTAGCCATACAGATTCCTCTTAAATTTAACCAGAAAGATTTATCAATGATTAAAACCTCAAATGACCACTTTTACTGAAGAATATTTAAAAACTTTTTTCATTTAAAACATAGACTCCCCCTCACCACATGCTCATCATGTTTAGCACTTGAAATTTTGAAAATCAGCTCTCCAACATCAGTTGTCGAAAATATTTTTGAATTTTTCAAAATTTATGCTAAAACACACTAAAATCTTTTTGGATTTTTGAATGAAATGAAATGCAGTAAAGATATATTTACAAACAATATTTTTTTGAGTTTGTGTAAGAGGATCATATCAGTTTTTGACAAGTCACAAGTACCGTTGAGCTTAGTTACACATTAAGAATTAAACAATTCACTTAGATTGCCGATATACTGATCCACTTAAATTTTCAAACAAATTTCAACTGATTCAGTATATGAATTAGGTGTTTTAAGAACTTAAACTCATTCATGTGTCCCACCTCTTGAATATACTCCCGTATCCAGATCCCAATATTCAGTCTTACAGGTGAGTATACCACAGATGATATCTGTAAAGGGTTAAATGCGAAACCGTGAGAGCTCAGGTCAGAACTTCCGTTCAGCAGAGAGATGACGGCTCGACTTTTGGTGGGTCCCCTTTATAGGATCTTTTTTACAACAGCAATGATTATCAATTTTATTGTTTCATCATTTTTGCTGAGGGCGGCGCTATTTTTCAAGCAAGCAGTAAAGTATTCTCCGGGGACTAGGCCATTGCTTCCACAAAATCAGAAGTCCCGGGATAATACCCCAGATATCACTGAGCATAAAGACCTAGTATCTCAGAAAGAGGGACCTTTCAAACGAGATTTCAGGGGTTAGCTATATATCCAAGTAATGTTCCCCATGAAATAAGCAAGTTTGAATTTAAGTTTATATCCCGAAAAAGTTTACTAAATGTGTAAAAACCTATCGGCATATCATCAGTGAGACCGTTTAACGCTATTTAATCATTACATTTCTTTAGCATTCTATAACTGTCTACTGATGTACTATCATTTCCTCTTCTTTGACACCAAAACTCATTTTGTATTTTATCATGTTTTTGTCTTTTTCAAATTATCTAATGTTTTTGGATTTTCTGAAAATTTTTACTCCCCCTAAAATGCAAACACATTTTAGGAAATTTGAAAACAAACTGTACACTAAAATTGACAACTGATATCAAATCGCTTCAAATCGCCATCCACTTGGCATAAACAATCAGAACTTCCCCTTTCACAAAACTATTTTCTCATTATGATTTCAAAACACTTAAGTTTGTTTTAACCAAAATGATTTTTCTGGAAAATAAGTTTTGTTGGGGTTACCACTTGTAAAGTAATGGTTCATCACATTGTTTCTCAATCAATTGTAGAAAATCAGATACAACTTAATGTCCCTGATTTACCACTTGTAAGATGAAATATAACAATATCAATCAAACATATCAAGAAAGGTGGAAACAGACCCGAATGAGTCGATCAGAAGAGTTTATCTCAACACGAAAGGCGGAAACAGACGTGTAGAGGTCAATTCAGCTAGATTTACACTTTAAACTGTTGTATGATTGATTTGATAATGATTTACCGTCTGACAACACTTCGGCAGCACTTCGTTACACTGACCGGAAAGTTACAAATGAAATCAGGCACAAGGGTATATATAGGGTGAGCTATTTCGTTTGAAAGTGGCATGTGTCACTTCAAACGAAATTACACATGTTAATTTCGTTTGAAGGTGTCACATGTTATGTTCAAACGAAATTACATCAAATACTCATAAAACCTACCCTATTTCTCGTATAACGCGCCCTGATCTAACAATTGTAATGTAAGACTCGATACAAGACGAAGTCGACAGACGCATGCACCAACAAAAACCTTACATCATACTTGTAGGGTTTATAATCACCATTGTAGGTGATCAATGGGTTTGTAGAAATTAGATGAACACTAGGATCATAATGTTTGTTCTAGTGAAATATGAATTTATGAAGAAATTTCTGGAATATTGATGTTAAAATTATGTGTTGATGTGCTTAATTGAAGTTGATAGCAATGGAAATAACAAGACATGAACTTAGTATTGATTATGTAAAATCTGAACCGCTAGGTGTTTGTTAAAACGCCTAAAAGAGGATTAAAATGTTAGAGATTGGACAAAAACACAGATTCGAATATCATAATGAATTGTGCATTATTAATTATAAACGAGTTCTAAATTGGTTGTGAATGGAACTCTTTAGGTAAAGAATCCGGATCGTCAAGCGGACAAGCCGGAGGTGATACGTGTTTGAAAGGTGTGCTTTAAAGGTAAGCGACTTATGGTTTCGTTACATTATGTTAAATTAATTGTTTTAGCTTGTTATATTGAAATTTGGTAAAAGGGGAGACTTTTATATATCTTATGCAAGTTACGTTTTTTTTATCGTTGTAATTCACGTGTCAGTATTTGTTGATCATATCAAGATTTTTTTCTATTTGGGTTGCTGTAATGAGTGAAGGTGGCGTGACAAAACAAACCGATACCGATAAAATTCCCGCCGTGTTGGTATATTTTTGGTCATATCATGATTTTTTTTCTCTATTGTTTGCTATAACAAGTGTCAGTACCGTAGTTAAATGAACTGATACCCACCCAACGCGCAACGCGCAGATTTAATAACACTAGTTTAAAATAAAAATTAAAGTTTTAGAGATTGTTTTTTATTGTTAAATTGGCCTCGTAATTACTAAGGTGCCTTTATTGACCAACATGGCCACTTACCATCATTGCCACTACCCACTAAATAAGTCGTAGAAGTGACGAAGTTCACTAGACAAACAAAACGAGTCAAAACAGTCGTTAAAATAGAGTTTGGTATGTCTTTGAAATGGTGGTCTCCATTCGACATCCAAACGGGTCAAAACAAAGTCGTGTTGTAAACTTCGAAGTGAATGACCATCACTTGTTGATTGGTTATAAATAAAGCGTAAGCCGTGAAGCGGACACGCTAAACTTGTTGTAAAATGAACCCTTGTTATGGAGGATTAAAGTTAGGAAATTATGCTCATCAAATGGGTAAAAAGAGCATGTTTAAATCCGTGAAAACAAGCATGATAATTACTGCGTAAGTGACCCTCGTGAGGGGAACAAAACTTCATAGTGGGTAAACCCGGGATTGGGTAAAATGGCCAAAGACATGAGATTACAATAGAACAAGTTGTTGAACTTGTAAACAAACGGGTTGAATAAATAAAGAGCCGAATTATAGGCCAACTGTTCTTAAACTGAATTTTTATGTGAATTGTGTGGATAAAGAGTCCGTAATTAAATTATGGACGCGTAGGAAAAAGAATCGGCTAAATCGGACACTCGAGTCAAAAGTTATGATAGTTTAAAGTTTTAGATGTGAAAATGGTGATACTGGGCTGATATACAGCACCAGCTAACGAAACTTCTGTCCAAAACGTGCCTTCGTCCCATGCCACGGCGAAACACCCTCACCGTCGCGCGACGCGACGGATGATGCCAACTCTGTCGCGCGACGCGACTGTCCCAATTCGTGAAATTTTTGTTTGTTTCTCATTGCTAAATCATGGAACTTGTTTATACTTGATTTTAAGGTGTCAAAACTACTCATTTGCATGGTTTTGACCGTAGGTGAAGATGGACTTAATCCAGATGGCAATCAAGCGGCTTTTAAGAACCGAACGCACTAAACAAAGCTTCCGCAGTGATCTATTTTGTTTAGTTAATATGTAAACTTTTGAATACTACATTTTGAATGTTTAACTAGTAGGATGATGACTCTAATATTTTGATCAAGTATGATCTTAATCCCAAGAAATTTTTGTAAGCCCTTATTTTGGTGATAAATGCATGTTAATATTATTAAATTCTGTACTTTTTAAGCTGGGTCTTACAAGTTGGTAATCAGAGCGTCAGGTTGTTAATAAAGTGTGTTCGGTTCAAGCTTGATCAAGTATCCAGTAAGAGTTAATTGTTTTAAGTAGACTTAGTAATATAGAAAGAAAACATGAATTGACATGCACGGAAAGAGTGTGTTAACACACTCAAACGTGGGAAGTGCATTAAACAAGAATGGTTAAAGCAAGTTATGGACTTGATTAAACCAAAGCAAGTAAATCATATGTTATAAATGAAATGTTTAACAGTAGATGTAAACATTTCAATTTTAAAGATGACGGATGAAGGTAATGACAATGCGGTGCCAAGAGTCACCGAGCAAATGAGAGAAGTGATTGCCGAGGAGGTTGGAAAGGCAATCAAAAATAGTTTGTCTGGTTTTATCGATAAGATCCAGAACACGGTACTATCAGTGGTTGACGAAAGAATCAAGAAATTGGAAGATAGTGCCAATTGTTAGTGCATGTGTTTGAGAAATCTACAGAGAGTGGCTGAGAGATTTCTTGTGGGTCTTGAGTTGATTGTAAACCTTGTGTTGGATAATCAATAGAAGACCGGATTGAAAGTGATTTTTTCGTGTTCGTCATCTTTATTCTTGTTTCTGTTTGTTCGATTGATCAAGGGGATTCCGCACCCTTGATTGATTATCAATCTCATTACGATCCACACGGGATAGGGACCTACACCAATATAGAGAAGGAAAAGTCCGGAGGACGAAAGCCTTGTTCATACAAAGAATTCATGGCGTGTAAACTACCAGTCTATAACGGGGAGGTTGACCCGATAATATGCCAACGATGGCTAAGCGACATCGAAGGAGTGTTTGAAAGGACCCATTGTGATGAAGATGACTGCATAGCCTATGGTACGGGTCAATTAAGAGATCAAGCGAAAGACTGGTGGGATAACAAGAAGAAAGAAATTGGAATGAAGCGGTTAAGGCTATGACATGGGATTAATTTAAGACTCCGTTTCTTAAACATCATAGTCCCAAGGCGGTCATTAACATAATTAAAGAAGAATTCATGCAATTTAGACACAAGGGTGAGTCCATCGACAAAATCATGGGAACGTTCATGGATAAAATGAAGTTTTGTGATGAACTGATAACAAATGAAGAACAGAAGATATATTATTACTACAATATGTTGAGCGCGAAGTATAGGGAGTTTATGACTCCTTCAAAGTATGAGACCCTTACTGAGATCATAAATGTTGCTCGGGAACGGGAGATTGAGTTGAAAAAGAAAGTTGAACGGGGCGAACGAAGGGCACATGTTGTTAATCCAAGCCCTACTAAGAAAGCACAAACGAATGAAACAACGAAGAAATCGGACGCAAAAGGCGGGTCACCAAGTTGCAAAATCTGCGGAAAGGGTCATAAGGGTGAATGTCGCTTCAAGAATAAACCCTGCACCATATGTCGGAAGACGGGACATATGGCTTCATCATGCCCGGATAAAGTGACAGTTTGCTACAAGTGCTATCCACCGGGTCACAAAAAGTCGGAATGCCCAAAGCTAGTGGGAAAGAACGATGGGCAAGACACGAAAGGTGAAGCCCCGAAGACAAAGGCTAGATCTTTTCACCTAACTTCCGCAGAAGAAAAAGTAGAACCCGATGTGGTTTCAGGTATATTTGCTGTAAATTCGATTCCTACAAGTGTATTATTCGATACGGGTGCGAATAAATCCTTTATTTCTTATGGGTTTATTCGACATCCTTCATTTGTTCTAACAAAATTACCTATGCCTTTAGAAGTAGAGATAGGTAATAACAAAAGTTTTATCGTTAATGATGTATGTCAAAATTGCAAATTGAACATCGACGACGAAGAGTACTAATTAGACTTGATCCTGATGTCGATGGGAGAATTCCAAGTGATCGTGGGTATGGATTGGTTATCCCGATACCACGCAAAGGTGGCATGTTTTCGAAAGGAGATAAAACTAACGTCTCCTAGCGGAAGGCATGTTACTATATACGGTGAGAAAGGAGGTAACCCCGTGGTATGTACAATGCTAGAGGCCCACAGACTTATGAAACATGGATGCAAAGCATATATGGTGTACGCAAGCGAGTCGGAGAAAGAGTTCCCAAAGATTAGAGACGTACCCGTAGTACGTGATTATGAAGATGTGTTCCCAGAAGATTTACCGGGAATACCACCAGAACGAGAGGTAGAGTTCGGAATCGAATTGATTTCGGGCGCAAAACCTGTGGCCAAGGCGCCGTATCGGCTCGCGCCGTCGGAGCTACAAGAACTGATGTCTCAAATTCAGGATCTGCTCGACAAAGGGTTTATCCGACCGAGTGTATCTCCGTGGAGCGCACCAGTACTATTTGTGAAAAAGAAAGATGGAAGTATGCGCATGTGTATCGATTACCAAGAGTTAAACAAACTCATGGTGAAAAATCGATACCCACTTCCAAGAATTGATGACTTATTTGACCAGCTACAAGGAGCGAGTTGGTTTTCAAAGATTGACCTCAGATCGGGTTATCACCAGTTAAAGGTCAAGGAGGAAGACGTACCGAAGACAGCCTTTCGTACACGGTACGGGCATTACGAGTTCCTCGTGATGCCCTTTGGGTTGACCAATGCACCAGCGGCTTTCATGGACCTCATGAACCGGGTTTGCAAACCGATGCTGGATAAGTCGGTAATTGTATTTATCGATGACATTTTAGTGTATTCGAAAAATGAAGCTGAACATGCGTATCATTTGCAAGAAGTGCTAGAGACACTCAGACGAGAAAGCTGTATGCAAAATTCTCAAAGTGCGCTTTCTGGTTACGAGAGGTGCAGTTTCTCGGGCATATCATTAGTGCTGACGGGGTACTAGTAGATCCATCAAAAATAGAAGCTGTGTCAAAATGGAACCCTCCGAAGAATCCTTCAGAAATCCGAAGCTTTTTAGGGCTCACGGGATATTATCGGAGATTCATACAAGATTTCTCCAAAATTGCCTTACCATTAACCAAGCTGACTCGCAAGGAGGAAAGATTTGTATGGGGCATTGAACAAGAGAAAGCCTTCCAAACACTCAAAGAAAAGTTAACCCACGCACCAGTATTGACGTTACCGGATGGAGTTGACGACATGGTGGTTTACTTGGATGCGTCACATTCGGGGCTCGGATGTGTATTAATGCAACAAGGCAAGGTCATAGCCTATTCCTCGAGGCAACTGAAGATCCATGAAAAGAAATACCCGACTCATGACCTTGAGTTAGCAGCAGTGGTGTTTGCCTTAAAGATATGGAGGCATTATTTATATGGGGTAATATGTACTATCTTTACCGACCATAAAAGTTTGAAATATTTCTTCGATCAGAAGGAATTAAACATGAGGCAGAGGCGATGGTTGGAAATGGTCAAGGACTATGATTATGAGATACACTACCACCCAGGGAAGGCCAATTTAGTGGCGTATGCGTTGAGCCGAAAGGCAGACTATGCCCCGATAAGGGTACAATCGATGCAGCTTATTGTGACCTCAGGCTTACTAGAACAAATCCGAGAAGCACAAGTTGAAGCAGTAAAGGTGGAAAACTGGAAGAAGGAAAGAATAGTCGGCTAATTTAAGGATCTTGTAGATGGCAACAACGGTTTGAAAACACGTTTTGGCAGAACCTGGGTTCCTAACTCGTGTGGAGTTAAAAAGCTTCTACTTGATGAAGCTCACAAATCCCGTTATTCCATTCATCCGGGAGCGACCAAGATGTATAACGACTTGAAACAAAATTATTGGTGGCCCGGAATGAAAAGAGATGTAGTAAAATACGTGGAGAAATGCTTGACATGTCTACAAGTCAAGGCGGAGCACCAAAAACCATACGGTAAACTCCAACCGTTGGAAATTCCGGTTTGGAAATGGGAACACATTACAATGGACCTATTGACCAAACTACCAAAGACGAACCGCAGATTTGATGCAATATGGGTGGTTGTTGATAGATTGACAAAGAGTGCTCACTTTATCCCGATACGTGAAACTTATACGTCAGAAAAGATGTCGGAGGTTTACACTAATGAGATAGTGGCACACCACGGAGTACCGGTATCCATCGTGTCCGATAGGGATATCCGATTGTTCATTAGCACTGCGTACCATCCTCAGACAGATGGACATAGTGAAAGAACAATACAAACATTGGAAGACATGCTGCGAGCATGTATTATTGACTTCGGAGGTAGTTGGGATGTTTATCTACCATTGGTCAAATTTTCGTATAACAACAGTAACCATGCAAGTATCGGTATGGCTCCGTACGAAATACTTTATGGTAGGAGATGCCGGACCCCAGTATGTTGGGATGAGGTGGGTCCACATGAACTCGCCCATAAAGACATAGTTCGAGCCACTAATGAAAAGATTGATATAGTTCAGGCACACTTGAAGGCGGCTCAAGATAGACAAAAGTCGTATGCGGACAAAAAGAGAAGACCGATCGAGTTTCAGGTTGGCGACAAGGTCATGCTCAAGGTATCCCCATGGAAGGGGATTATCCGATTCAGAAAAAGAGGAAAATTAAGCCCGAGATTTATTGGGCAGTTTAAAATTGTCGAACGAGTAGGAAGAGTAGCATATCGTCTTGAGCTACCGGAGAAATTAAGCGGAATTCATACCACATTCCATGTGTCACATCTTCGGAAATGTCTAGCGGATGAAACAACTTATATCCGCTACGATGACTTAGAGGTGGATGATAGCCTTAACTATGTGGTGTAGCCGATTGCGATCTTGGATCGTAAGGTGAAAATCTTAAGGAACAAAGAGATCAATCAAGTAAAGGTCAAATGGGAACACAGGAAGGGTTCGGATACCACTTGGGAATCCGAGGAAGAAATGCAACGGCTCTACCCTACATTATTTGGTACGTAATCCAGTTTCGGGGACGAAACCCCTTTTAAGGGGGGTGCACTTGTAACACCCCAAAAATATAAAATTTATATTTTCAATATAAAGTATTAATCAAAAAAGAACCAACTAACTAGGAATTTAAAACCCAGTTAGTTACGAGTCTTGAACTGACTTAAAATAAGGTTAAACACCTAAGCCATAGCAAAATAAAAGTTAGGGGACCAAACATGTAAAAATTGAGACTTAAATGTTTAAAGTAACAATTAACACACCAAACACACACACATGTGTGTGTGTGGTCGAACAAGAACACAAGGGCGATCAGGGGTTTCTTTTCAAACCCTAAGTTTCACAAAATCTCACAAATTGGAAGCCTAAATCAAGTCTAAATCGAAAACTAAATATGTATTAGTGATCACCTCGATGAAGGGATCATGTGGTATGTGAAATTTTGATATTTGGTTCTACTTCAAATTTTAGATGAACTCTTGAGTTTTGAATTTGAGCCTGCATGATTGTTGCATAGATGAAATTAGAAGTGATGTGATGTCTAAGGATAAACCCTAGATGATTTCCTGTAAAAAAAAAACTTACATCATACTTGTAGGGTTTATAATCACCATTGTAGGTGATCAATGGGTTTGTAGAAATTAGATGAACACTAGGATCATAATGCTTGTTCTAGTGAAATCTGAATTTATGAAGAAATTTCTGGAATATTGATGTTAAAATTATGTGTTGATGTGCTTAATTGAAGTTGATAGCAATGGAAATAACAAGACATGAACTTAGTATTGATTACATAAAATCTGAACCGCTAGGTGTTTGTTAAAACGCCTAAAAGAGGATTAAAATGTTAGAGATTGGAAAAAAACGCATATTCGAATATCATAATGAATTGTGCGTTATTAATTATAAAAGAGTTCTAAATTGGTTGTGAATGGAACTCTTTAGGTAAAGAATCCGGATCGTCAAGCGGACAAGCCGGAGGTGATACGCGTTTGAAAGGTGTGCTTTAAAGGTACGCGACTTATGGTTTCGTTACATTATGTTAAATTAATTGTTTTAGCTTGTTATATTGAAATTTGGTAAAAGGGGAGACCCGTTAAGTCGTAGAAGTGACGAAGTTCACTAGACAAACAAAACGGGTCAAAACAGTCGTTAAAATAGAGTTTGGTATGTCTTTGAAATGGTGGTCTCCATTCGACATCCAAACGGGTCAAAACAAAGTCGTGTTGTAAACTTCGAAGTGAATGACCATCACTTGTTGATTGGTTATAAATAAAGCGTAAGCCATGAAGCGGACACGCTAAACTTGTTGTAAAATGAACCCTTGTTATGGAGGATTAAAGTTCGGAAATTATGCTCATCAAATGGGTAAAAAGAGCATGTTTAAATCCTTGAAAACAAGCATGATAATTACTGCGTAAGTGACCCTCGTGAGGGGAGCGAAACGTCATAGTGGGTAAACCCAGGATTGGGTAAAATGGCCAAAGACATGAGATTACAATAGAACAAGTTGTTGAACTTGTAAACAAACGGGTCGAATAAATAAAGAGCCGAATTATAGGCCAACTATTCTTAAACTGAAATTTTATGTGAATTGTGTGGATTAAAGAGTCCGTAATTAAATTTCGGACGCGTAGGAAAAAGAATCGGCTAAATCGGACACTCGAGTCAAAAGTTATGATAGTTTAAAATTTTAGATGTGAAAATGGTGATGTTGGGCTGATATACAGCACCAGCTAACGAACCTTCTGTTCAAAACGTGCCTTCGCGACACACCACGGCGAAACACCCTCACCGTCGCGCGACGCGACGACCGTGGCGGGCCACGACGGATGATGCCAACTCGGTCGCGCGACGCGACCGTCCCAATTCGTGAAATTTTTGTTTGTTTCTCATTGTTAAATCATGGAACTTGTTTATACTTGATTTTAAGGTGTCAAAACTACTCATTTGCATGGTTTTGACCGTAGGTGAAGATGGGCTTAATCCGGATGGCGATCAAGCGACTTTTAAGAACTGAATGCACTAAACAAAGCTTCCGCATTGATCTATTTTGTTTAGTTAATATGTAAACTTTTGAATACTACGTTTTGAATGTTTAACTGGTAGGATGATGACTCTAATATTTTGATCAAGTATGATCTTAATCCCAAGAAATTTTTGTAAGCCCTTATTTTGGTGATAAATGCATGTTAATATTATTAAATTATGTACTTTTAAGTTGGGTCTTACATTACAATCTGATTAAATATGATTTTTACTAAATCATACTCAAATCACCTTTTATAATCATAAATCATCATGCATGTTCAAGTTAATGCATCTAATGCACTCATACAACATCATCATCATCATCTTTTATGTTCTAATCACGTTCAAGAACACATATACATACATATACATGAAATATTTACACCTACATAAACCTCCAAAAGTTCATTTTCTCATCAAATCCCTTTTTAAATCATGAAACACTTTTAGATAATTATTTTATGACATTTTTGATTCATGCATGTATTCTATCATTCAAGAATCATATTATTCAAGAATCACTCAACCAAAAATCAAAACACAATTACATATACACACACATATACCTACGGCTACACATACATACACATACACACCCACTTTCATTTTGTACAAAAACCCAATTGTTATTTGTTTTCAAGTTTGTGTTTTATTCCAAGAACAAGAGAAACTTTTCAAGATCATCAACATCATTATGAACCAAGAACAAATTTAGAGAATGATTTTTATACCTTCAAGGTTCTTAGTGGGTTTTAACAAGATTCTTGATGGTTAGAAGCTTGTTTCACCAAGAAAACACCTTCGGATACTCAAAACACCTTGAAACCTTCTTCGAATGAATTTTAATCTTCAAAACAAGTTAGATTTTTTTTGAAATATGGCTGATTATGAGGGTGTTCGGCCAGCTTTGTTCAAGAGTGAGAGATGAAATTGAGTTTGAATGAAAGTTGTGGGATTATGTGAGATCTTGGTGTCTTGTAAGTATCATTTATCTTTCCAAGTGGCACACCCCTATTTTCCACGTGTCACCGGTGGGCCCGGTGGGGAGTATAGTGACGTAGTTGATATCATCATAGACAAACAACACAATATATAAATGCACAGCGGAAGCAAAGATAGATTCATTTCAACTTTAATAAAATGTAATATTAAATATCACGAATAGTTGAAACGGATCCACAGGCGGATCACAATAAAAGAAGATATTGTTCAACAGCTTTATTGACATCCAAGCTTGCGAGACTTATTGTGGACGCTTAGAAGACAGCCAGCCTATTACGAGTAGTACATGCACTTAACCTTTTGGAAAATACGTCAGTTTACACTGGTAAATACAATTTAACTGACTCATTTTAAAAAGGTTAAAAATTGATTTGAATGCACGTGGCGCAAAACATTTTATAACTTGGGATAATTATGTAATATAATCTTGTAAGGGATTTACATGTTACTTATGCGTTCAGTAGCCCGATCCGTAGACCGGGTTAAAGATTAATAGACACACCACAATATTGAGTTATGCACTGAAAGGTGTACGCCTACACCCCGTGCTCAGGTCGTGGCCATCTCGTAAGATGATGCCAAGGATATCCGGGACATGGTCATTAACCCCCCAAAGGCTTTAAGCAAACAAAACACATTCAAAACATAGCATATCAATAAATTTAACCTCTATTGGATTAAAGAATTCAATGCCGGACCAAGCGGTATTTTATATACCGTACCCCAAGCCCGTATAGGGAAAATAAGTTAAAAGTATTTACCTGAGCAAAGTATAATTCTCAATAAGAAAATTGCAAGTAGCTTTTACTGGTGCTCCTAATCTGGAACGAAGGTTTATAATAACCTATTAGATTTCTAACGGGTCTTTATTTAAGCTTAAGCTTAGACCGGCTAGTTTTAAGGACGATACGGTTCAAACGCACGATTAAGCAAAGACCGGATAGAATGTGATTTAGACCCGACAAGTTTGAATACTTGTATAATATGGGTATACTAAATACATTCTGGATTTTGAGACAAAGATGATAAGGTTTGACCCGTTTCGGCCAATTTATGCAAACTAGTTACATAAACCGAACCGAGCGCGAAAAGGGAGTAACGGGTAACCATAAGAGTCATATGCAAGTTCCCTGAGTTAATATGCCTTTAATATGTTGTGATATCAGTAGGATATCTTCCATTATGCCCAAAACGAGTTTAATCTCAAAATAAGTCCCGTAGGGGTATTTTGGTCATTTTAAAGATTATAAAAGACTTTATTTATAAATCTGAGTTACAGGTCTGATTTTTCTAGTAAATATACTCAATTTACTAAGTTATATCAGTAGGGTATGACCTATATGTGAAATTTATCATTTAAAACCAAACTATGCACCTTAGGGGTATTTTGGTAATTTCACTTAGGCTTAAAAGGTCAAAACTGGAAACCTAAGTTTATAAACTTTTACTTACTATTATTATATAAAAATATACTAAAATTATCAGTAGGTATCAACCTTATATGTTTAATATTGTTTTAGTACATACTATGTGTTAAAAACGCTTAAAAAGGCGATTTGGAGCCATTTCCGGGTTTTTAAAGGAAAGCTGATATTTTTATAATTCCAGAAGGCTCAAAATATTTTATTTAACAAATAAAATCAGTAGAAAAAGGTTTGGGGTCAAAAGGATTTGTAAAACTCATTTTATGGCTTAAAAGGGCAAAATCGGTATTAACCGAATTAAACTTAGAGACCTATGTTATGCTCAGCTAAAAATTAAACAAAAATCTTCAAAAATCCCAAAATATTATATTACATCAGTGGGTAAAAAGTTTGATATCAAAAAGTGGGTTTAAATAGGTTATACGCTAATTACGCCGTTTAAGTAACATAAAGCTTTCAAATTACGCTAATGAGCATAACTTCTAATCTAGACCTCAAACTGATGTCAAATTTTTGGTGCAAGTTTATAATTCAGTAACTAATGTTTCTACTCTTTCACTTTTTCAAAAATCACGTTTTATAGTCAAAAGGGCATAATAGTCAACATTTAAGCATTAATCGGAAACATGCATGTGAATCGGATAAGTATTGAACCAAGTTGTATAATCTCAGAGAGTTATACTTATATGAAACCTGGTCCAAAATAAGCTCTAAGGTAGATCTTAAACATGCATAAACGGGTCAGAACTGAAAGTCAAAGCAAAAGTCAAATTATGCGACTTTCGGTTCCGATCCGGGTTTAAACTGAAAATTGTCGAGTTGAACATCTTGGGACATGTTCTTACATTAATTCCCATGTTATATTAATGATCAAACAGGTTGCAGGTACCCTACATTGCTAATTATGCTTAAATTTGAAAATACACATTCTGTTGACTTTTTAAAGCAAGCTTTGACTCGACAATTAACATAGTTAGAGTGGGAATCTGAAAGTACCCTTTTAAGGGTTTGTTACCCACATAAATACCTACTTGTAGGTAATTTCAATTCGAGAAATGACTGAGCGGATTTCAATTAATCGCAAAGTCAAATTTAAATTACGACGGTTTGACTAATAGCTAATTAACTAAGCTAAAACGAAATCGAAAGGGTTATGAACACTTACAAGAGTCCTAATTACGATTAGAGATCACTAGAAAGCCTGAGGTTGACCAGAGAGCTTCAGAATTGAGAATGCAAGTGAAGTATCAAGTGAACTTACCTCCTTTATATAGTTTTCGGGACCTCACGAGATCGCGACAAGTGTCGGGAGTTCATAACCAGATTAGGCCAGGTGTAAAACCATTTATAAAATCTATGGGCTGCCCCTAGAGTCGGTTTTTGTGAGTTAGGAACCAGTTTTGAACATGAAAACAACAAGAAACAGGCTGTTTACAGCTATTCTGCATTCTGTGCAGGTCTCACGGCCCGCGTAAGGGTCTGTATGACCTTACGCGCCCCGCCTGACATCCCAGATCAGCAACAGCAGTTTCAGTAATGACAGAAATGATCCCTCTCAGCTCATAAAGTCATTTTAGGCACGTTCAAGGCCCGTTAACCTCATTTAAAGGCCCCACTATGATGTTTAAACCTAGGGGACATGAAACATGTTCAAAAACATGTCGGATGTCGGTTCGTTTGGCCGTACGGTCACGTTATGCGTCGAATTACGACGAAATACGGACGGACGCTAAAAATGGTCCAAATCATGCGACGAGTGGAATTTTAGCAAGGCGATCACTAAAATAAAATATTTCAGTGCTTACATAAATTTTTGGGTGTCCGGGGATATTCAGATTGTGAGATATGCGCGAAAATGCAAACTTGTGCACTTTTTGACACTTTTAGTCCCTGCATGACATAAAAGTTTATTTTTGCGCATGAAACACCTCTAAGCCTATATCTAAGCTATATGAAGGATAAATAGGGTATGTTTAACTCCTGGTCATATTCCGGAAGGTCCGTTACCATACGATTCGACCTACTTTTGCAGTTTGACGCAATTAGTCCTTTAATTGCGCATTGTAGCGCGAAATGTCATTTAATGATATCCAAGCCTCCTATGGCCCATAATGGGCATTACCAAGCATATACTTAAATATTACTACGCTCTCGTTTGCTTAGATGGTCACCGAAAGGCGTAGATTCAAAAGTTGACGCTTTAGGCCCCTCTATTGCGCAAACTTGCACATCTCATCATTTATTAGCATTGAAGCCTCATCTAATCCATATTAGGCATTCTTGGAAGTATTATTAACACCACGATGCTTCGGGTTCACTAAAAGGTCATTCAGAGATATAATTAAACATATTGACACTTTTAGTCCCTCTAACTTGCAAAGTTGCGCGTAACTTTACTTATAGGCATAAAAACCTTAGACGGCCATTATTTGGCATTCCCGAGAGTATAATTAAATATTATTAAGCTCCCGGTTTGTTAGAAGGTCACCCAGAGGTAAGAATTAACATGTTGACGCTTTTAACCCCTTTATTGCGCAAACTTTCAATTAATTACGCAAACGACTACACTTATTAATCAAGTGGCACATTTGTGAATATAAACATCATAAGAAACTTATTTTTAGGTATGTTATCACTTCCAGTCCTTTCATAATCAAAGTTTTCAATTTTTTTGAAAAATTAGTCCCTCAATTTCAGTGTTTGACCTCATTAGGGTTTATTACACGTGTCAATACATCATTGGACGTGATTTTACGAGGTGTTACATCCTCACCCCCTTAAAAGAAATCTCGACCTCGAGATTTGCTAAAATGCTGGAAGTACTTTTTGTCACATGACGGACTTAACTTCTATAGCATATCTGGAGTCTCTCCAAACTCCCAAAGTGACCTTTATATTTGGTACATGTATCCTTTTGGAGCTTCTTAACCTGTCGATCCTTAATCGATATAGGTTGCTCATCATATCATAAATCTGCATATCAATATGTGATAATGCTTCTTGACTTATTGGTGAAAACACAGCCTTAAGTCATTAGTGTGCAATGTATTGCGAGCTCCGCCAAGCTCCGTAAATAGGTTGTAGCTTATAAGCTATTTGATCTTGGTGCATTCAATTCCCTTGAATGATTCCATATATTCAGAGTTCAACTAGTCTGATAATTAACAATTTGGCACACCCTTCAGGGTGATATCTTTTGTTGAACCTTCTTCCTCAACAGGAATTCAAGAGGGTTGATATTCTTATTAATCCTTGACTTTCTGCCGAATACTAGCATCTTACTGATGATTATGGGTTTGTTTGATCTTACCCGTCAAGGCAACTTTCAGAACCTGATAATTGGACTTACCAATCTTCTGTCTACTAAATAGATGTTTAACATTCCATCTATACAAGGTCTCCAAAAGAGCAGCCTTGATACTTATATATCAACTATTATAGAAAAGCTTAATTTAAGTTGTGATGGTTATTCCAACCATTGCTTAAAACTAATCTTAAGGAATTAGCTAATCCTTGCCGTTAGTCGAACAAATCGACGATCCTGGGCAGCTGATGGAAATTCTTAATTGTTGCCTAATTTGGGTTGCGGTAATCAATGCATAAGCAAAATGAATCGTCTTTCTTAATTAACAATACCGAATTCTTAGAATATAGGGTTAGGCTATATGAATTCTTTATTTCAAAACTTATTTAATTAGGGTTTTGATTCTTCCAATAATGGCACTAGCAGTCTTGGAGATTTCATAATGATACAGCCCTAATGGGATATAAATCTTAATTCTACCTGCCTTTCCGGGGTAAACAGGGTAATCTTAGGAGAAGATAATCAAGTTATAAGGAGGTTACAGAGGTTTTCCAAATCTCAGGCTCCAATTCATCTATCATAGTTTGTGTCAGATAGGTGACACATTTATGTTACGAGTCCACGAATTCTTTAATCGAAGATATTTACCTGGACAATTCCATTCTGGATATCTTCTTTGAATACCTTTAGCTGATTTTAGTACCATATGACCATCGGAATATCTTTGTGGTTCCATGCATTAAACCTCCATACTGATCAGGCATGGAAGCAATCTATGGAACATATTAAGATACACCAATCCTCATGTGGCGCTTTTATCATACCATCCGGTATTCGCAATCGATAGAGATCAAAGAGATATCAACTATACATGGTGACGCACTTCTTCTAGAGAGAGGGTACTTCTAGAATTCCATGTTTAGAGATTTCTAACAGGAACAGAAGAAATGGTTCTTATGATTTCGCCTGTAAGTCTTACCTTACACTTAACATCTGGGGTTCTTACGGAAAGTTTCTAAAAGTTTGCTAAGCTTATGGTCTTATGAGAGACTTAGCGGTATCTGAATCCAAGCATAACTCTTAGTAATAAAATTACAATAAGGGATTTATCTGATATTATTTATGTGAGCTGCCTCTAATCCTTCATCAGGAGGGTTAAACACCTCCATTCTTAATCCCTTTTTAAACTTAGTTGCGAAATCTATGACAAGCTTTAGGGCAGTCTCAGCTTTGGCTGTTTATTTCTTAATCTATAAAATGCGAGTAGCTGAGACAGATCCATGATAGATTTATAATGAGCAGGTTTTGAAACCTTAATGTGCCTTCTTATTGCCGATGCTAAATCATAACATTTATACAGTGCATTATGCTTAAATTCTAGGTTAACCGAATAAGGGCACTATTTCAAACAATGAGCCAAGGTTTGCAACACACTGCCGATAGTTTATAACTCTTATGGGGGAGTCGGAAAATTCTTATTCCATCTTTTTCCATTTCACGAAGCGACTAATAGGTTTTCTAATAAGGTCCTTAAAATTTGGACCATCCCATAATGTATAAGAGGATCTTTCTTGTGGACTCCATTAATGTCCTTACTAATCAATGGTATTGCCATCGAATGACTGTGACGCATACCTCACCGTGTCCTTTTCAGCATAACTGCTGACATACCTAATGATTTCTATTTCATTTAACAATTCCTTGCAATCGATGGTCCCTTTATACTATTGAAGTCTCTTGACTTCCAAGAGACGAGGTACTTTTAAGTAAAACCTAAAAAGAATGGACTCCTTGCCATATATGATTTTATTTGGATTATTCTTCGCATATGAAGTATGAATAAAGCTCTTACCATGAGTAGCGACATGTGTTTTTGAGCAAACACCAATTGGCTTCTTTAATCTTCTCGTGACTTTTCTTATAACCTTTCTAACAACTGGGTTAACTTCAGTTTTTGGAGATTATTTCCATTAATATTGAGGTTCGCATCTGATGCACCATTAATATTTGTCGCATTTCTAGCATCGCGACTGTTGTTTGTTTCTTCTGAGCTTTCCATACTCGAAGCTTTGTTGTTAAATACTAATTTCATTAAGTGCTTAGGTAACTCATACCTAGTGTTTCCTTGAATTGTCAAAGGCTCCCCATAAGGAGTCTTGATAACTACTTGCTTCTTATCATTCTCAATATAGGCTTGACTTCTAGGACGACCAATTCATTCTTATCACTATGTCGAGTCCCTTATTATTTAAATGGAAACAAGGACGTCAGAAAAGAATGATTCCTAAATGGATATAAACATCCATCTAATATTGCTGGAGCAGTCTCTGAGGTACTATTGGTCAATTCTACTTAACGCTTAGAGTTTTAACAGGCAGATTTAATAATTTACAAAATCTGTTGTCTTATGAAAGACTTATCTGAACCTGAATAAAATAATACTCAAGCATGAGTGTTATTGATAAAGAAGTACCTGTTGTGACATTGTCATCCTGAATAGCCTCTTGAGCATCCACTTGAGAGCTTCCATCTTCGGTCTTCTTAGGCTCCTCAGGCTTCTTGGTTTTATTTGGGCAGTTTATCTTGATGTGCCCTATTTCATTGCAACCATAGCAGGTTGTGTCCTTTATGCCTTGGCACTCCAAGGTCTTGTGCCCTTTCTTGTTACAAATCCCACAAGGCCTAGCTTGTGACTCCAGAGTGCATTTCCCTTTAGTTACCTTCTTTGGGCCGCGGGTATTTATGTGCCCCTTCTCGCCACAATCATAGCATGTGGCGTCCTTCAAGTCGCTGCACCCATGAGTCTTGTGATACATCTCTTTACAGATGACACATCCCCCGGTCTGTTCATAGAAACATTTTCCGAAGTGCTTCTTCTTACAGGTTTTACATTTGGGTTTTGCCTCCTTTGGCTTGGACTGGTTATAGTTTGAACCGGTCTTACCCTTTTTACAACATTTATTTGGGGTATCATCGTACTTTCGCTTATGATCCTTCAACACACGGCCCACAGCGTTGTTTACGGCTGTACCTATCATAGCCTGTAACACGGTGCTTGTTAAGTTCAGTCTTGCAACATCATTCTGATCAACTAGACGATTGTGAGCTTCAGAGGGGTCAGCCATGGTGAAGCTTTGAAGGCTACAAACCAAGTAGTAATAAATTGGTTTAATTATATAGTGAATTGTCGAGTTTCATGATTAAATAGCCATGGTGCAATTTAACCATATAGGCCAATAGATAGTATTAAATTTATTTGATTATGTTTCGCCTAGGTTTTTAAATAATCCACCTTTGGCGCTTAAACGGAATGTAATCCTTCATATTTACTAGACAGGGGACATAAGTCACGACTGTCAATGTCATACTGACATCTTATATAGCACAACGGCTTGTTCCAAAGGACTTTTCGATGGCACAGATGCCTTGTCACTAGGGAAATTTTAAAACATAATCAATGATTCCTTTGGATCGGAAAATTTCATAATTCATTGTCTTGACAAGAAGTTATGAAATAAAACTATCTTTTCCATGTATACATCTTGCCCGTAGGTATACATCCTAGATGGATGTTTAGATGTGTACATCATGTTCGACGTTTATTAGCCATGATTCCTATTGATCATTTAGGCTAAATAAAGGGGTTTGGAAGTTCCTAATATAAAGACGACAAGCGTGATTTTATCGCATCACTGTTGTCGGGAGTGTTAACACGTTTTTAAGTGTTAATAAGGATCTGAATCTCTTTTAAACAGATTTTACCATTTTAGCTAGGTCTTCAATGACATTCAAGCTAGGTCAAACCTTTTAAGATTCTCTTTTAATATTTATACTGGCAGGAAAGGAATTATATCTATTTTATTCAGGATTTTCATTATAATTATCCTAAATTTAATTAAAATATAACTATGGCACAAAAGGCCAAGTCACAGGGACAACTTTATATTATAAACCTTGATTTTGTAGAATTAAGGTATTTAGGCTTGAACGTGTTCCTGCCTTTTCTTGACAGGGAGTTGTAGGCTATGACTGTCTTTTGTCTTATATAATGAGTATAGCCCGTAGGCAGTATATCCCTAGTTATAATTTAATAATAGCTTAACAGCCTAGTCACATGGACAAATTTAATTTATAAACCAGGATGTTACAAAATCGAGGTATTAAGGCTTGAAACAAAGTTCATTGCCCTTTTTAACAGGGGGTTGTAGACCACTACTGTCTTTAGTCTCAAAGGACGTTAATTATAGCCCGTAGGCATTTCCCTTCTAAGGGATGTTTATGGTATGATCATCTTATAGGATGATATAAGCCATGATTTCTAAATCACCTGGCTAGATAAGAAAATTGGAAAAATCCAATATAAGAATGACTGTTTTGATTTTCTCGAATCACATTTGTCGAGAGTGCTAACACGTTCTTAGGTGTTAACAAGGATTTGAATCCCTTGAATAGGTTCTACCATCTCGGCCTTATAATATAGGCTAGGTTTACCTTTAAGATTCTTTTTAATAATTAACGCAGAACAAATTTTAAATCGAGATGTTAATAAGGATCTGAACCTAAATCGAGGAACTGCCATCTTGGCCGGGTCTTAATAATGACACGAGGCTAGGTCTTGTCCTTTTTAGATTTTGCCATTTTATTATAATGGTAGATCTTATAATATAGGAATGATATTTTAAACATAATCGTTCCTTTAAAATTTAAACAAGTATATGGTTGCCCTAAACGGGACTTGAAAGGAATAATGTCGTCCTCAAAGGGACTAAAAGATAAATATCGTTTATAAAGACTTTTGAGGAAACGATCTTCAGCAAAAGGAGTTTCTTCTTCATTTTATTTCTGAATGCTTCTCCTTGGTGGTACGTTAATCCTAGTCGCAACACGAAGCTCGGCCTTTCCTAGGCTTCAAATGGGG
This sequence comes from Helianthus tuberosus, assembly GCA_030545235.1. Taxonomy (NCBI): domain Eukaryota; kingdom Viridiplantae; phylum Streptophyta; class Magnoliopsida; order Asterales; family Asteraceae; genus Helianthus; species Helianthus tuberosus. Next base: position 328 of record JARYGA010046775.1, on the reverse strand, counting down.
AGAATTTCCATTACAGCTTCTTGCTTGGCGACACATTAAAATATATAATCGAAAGTAATAATCCTCCGAATAGGGACGAGAGTATTCCTATGTTAAGTCTAGACCCAGAAGGTCAAAGAATGTGCTACTGTGTCATTGAGATTAAACACAAGAGACTAGTGTTTAATTCACTCAATGTTGGCTCTGATACCAACCTGTCACACCCCTATTTTCCACGTGTCACCGGTGGGCCCGGTGGGGAGTATAGTGACGTAGTTGATATCATCATAGACAAACAACACAATATATAAATGCACAGCGGAAGCAAAGATAGATTCATTTCAACTTT